>JAECUM010093383.1:0-69121 GCA_016617855.1 Megalonaias nervosa
CTGTGAAAAATTTTAAATGTATTGAGCAGACATTGTTACAATATTGTAAGAATCATTTTCTTTTAATACCTCATTAGCATGTGTCAATGTATACAATATTATGCCTTCATTAATCATATCAGCCGCATATCTCTTGTTCGCTTTTATGTACTTTTCACGATGACTTCTGTAACTAAATACATGTACCGTTTAAACCAACTTGTTGACAGGTTTTCATTTCCCTGTGAATAGCCCATCCCCTTGGTAGCCTCAGTAAGATGGGAATTGACTGACCAAAATCTAGGCCAATTTAAGTACATGTACTCCAAGCGTGTAAATAACAACTATGCAACCATGTGCTTATGCAGACACTGCATAATCGTAGTGAATGTTTTTCATATCAGGATGTGACCGATGCAATATTTTATTGTGGATTTTATTACATAAAGGTAACCAAAATGTAATTTGTCAATATACAAGTGTATTTGACACTGGTTTTGTCTTCATGTAATCAAAATTTGCATTGTTTGGTTTCTCAAAGTGTAGATGCTACTCACTGACGACAGGTCACCCCTTACTGACCAATTTAGCTTGTATCTTTTTTTCAGCACACCCCCCCTTAAAACACTTATCTCAACATCCGCCTATGTCGACAATATTTCCTCGGGCCCGAGGATGTCGACATAAACGGGTAGGACTGTAGTGCAGTCTGTGTTTTTGGACCCCGATGTGCCCGAGCTATCGAGGGAGAGGTGTATTCATAAAAATTGGTACTAGCAACTGTCTCGCTTGGCGCTCAGCAGTAAAAGGTTAGTGTTTAGGACTGGTCGGCCTCGTGTAAGGATAATGTGACTGGGTGGGAAATGCCACATGTCTGCAGCATGCTAAAGTATATGAGACAAAATGAATTATCTAAGCATTGCAAAATAAACTTCCTTCAAAAATTTAAAAACATGAAATGATGCATTTAACCGAGTAGACCTTTTACTTAGATGCATTGCTCAACTACTGGCCACAATTGCAAGTTGTACTGTTTTAAATAATGTGAACAGATTTTAAGTTGTAAATAGAATGTTTTACAAAGCATTTGAATTTGGAACATTCTAGATCCAGTCTTGTTTACAATTTAACTGAATTTTCTATTGGAATGATTCAAATTTAAATAATGATATGCATAAATAAATGATGTCACTGATCTGTAAAGATGAGAGAGTGTGTGTGTGTGTGTGTGTGTGTGTGTGTGTGTAATTTGGATTTTGTAAAATCTGTACACAAATGATGGCAAAAAAAAAGTCTTTCATAACATAGGGGTCATGCTACCAGGCAAAGTGGGTGACTAAACTGCCTAAAAAGGTTCAACTTTTCTCCTTCTGATAGAGAAGCTAAAACAACTTCACCCTGTGAATTTTCAGCTGCACACTGAGTGACATTAGTTTTCGACTTTTGAGATGCTCCCTTGACCTAGCCAGGTAGTTCAGGAGATTTCCAATCTGTGTATCCCCCAGGGGTGTAAAACTGAGGGTTAAAAAAAAAAAAACCTTGGTGTCAAAACTGGGGGTCAAATAAAAAATGTGGGGCTCAAAAATGTACTAACAAATTTTCACCTGACCCATACTTTTTCAGCTTTAAACAGGATATTGCAACTTGCACAAATACTCTCTCTCTACAAATACAAATAAACCAACACGCACAATTAACACACAAATCCACTGTCCATTCAAAGGATAATTTTATTGGTTCATTTTTCTTTTAGTTTAAAGTCGTACTTTTAAGAGTCTCCTTATAATAAGTCTTACTTTTAACCGTCTCCTTATAATCTTTTTGTAGCAATATTATAGACCAACACATTACATATAAGCCAATACAAAAAGCCAAATAAATCTTTTTAACCAAATGACAGTTGATTACTGCCTGTCATAAAATGTGTACTATCATCAGTTTCATTGTACTTCGTCCTAAAACACATTTATCCAAAAATCAAAGAGGTTAATGATTCATCTTCTATTTAACAATTACACTTGAAGTTTTGGAGCTTTCTTTCATTGCAGCAAAGTTAAAAACCAACAAAATCTGCATTGACCCCCTGACATTGTAATCCAAATAATGGATTTGTCTCTGCAAGTTTACTAATTTCTTTGTTGTGAAAGAAAGTCTTGGGTGATAATGTATTCTACAGATATCTTGTGGCGAACAAGGTCAGATTTGTTAAAATTCTTAAACCCTGTCACAAAAGGATTATTCACTTTTGCAGTCTTCGCAATCACAATCAGAAGTCACACTGGTAATCCCAATGGATGTGCCGTACTCCAGTCAAGGAAATTATTTTCTCTGTTTTTCAATGAAGTCAGATCCACTCTTTTGTGTTCGGCTTCTTTCACTTTCATTGTTAATGATTCATAATGCATGCCGTTTTAATCTGGAGATCACTTTCTAGTGCAATATGCATTGAGGTTAAACATCTGGAGGATATCTTGCTGAGCTCAATGGAAATCGTGTGAGAGCTCACGAGATTAGGGAAAGCTACACCGTCATAACATTGCCTATGCCAGTCTGGTTCTCTTTCGTATTCTCCGTATAGCAGAGTGCAACGCAGGGAGGATACAAAACAGGGAACCAGGCTATGCCTATGCTCGAAGTATACACAATGCCATCCCTCAGCCAAAACATTGGATATTAAATAAATTCTGATTGCATTTTGCAATCCTTTGCAACAAAATAATGCATGGCAACAAACGTGTGCATCAATTTTCTTCAGCGTGCATCCCTGATGCACAAATGTGCATAAAAGGAAACACTGTTTCCAACGTTATGCTGTAGCCCAAGCGAAATGACTGTGATACATTCATAGGCATGTGTTTTAATAGCTGACTGACCATCACAAGTATCTTCACATCATAGGGCACTCAAAGTGGTATGAAGAAACTTGTGCATTTGTTCTCGTGAACATGCTAAAAATCTTCTCCACTTCTATTTTATAGTGAACATTTGAAAGTAAAAAAATCTTGCTGAAGTGGTTAATTAAGCATTTATCCAACTTGCAATTACAACTGTGTAATCTAGGTACTCCTATCAGTTACAATGTATAGTTTATACTGTGTACCTTTTCAGGTGGATACATCATTCCTTTATAATTGTTTTTTTATGGCAAGATATTAACAACTTCCCTACATCTATATAACACAATAGTACACAAAATTAAATGTAGTGTTGAAATGTCATGAATGTGCATCAATGCACTGATACAGTTTAAAATGAGATACATACAAATTAAAACAATTAAAAGTAATTTAGTCATCATATGAAAATGTATTAGTGTGTCAATACAATGTATCAATAATCATGTTTTAACTTTTATAAAGAATTAGCTTGATCTATTAAGGTCAGGATTTAGAGTACTTATGAAATACAGTTTCTTTTCTTCAATTAACGAGTGATTATTAGTTATTACTTTATATAAGGGAAAGACTTTGAAGTTTCCTCCTTTCATTTTCAAAATTGTTAAAAGAGGGGGGCAGTTAGAAGCTGCAGGCTGAAAATATACAAGCCAACTTTCAACTGGAGAAAAGGACCAGGCTTCAAGAAACTTGTGCATCAGTAACAACCTTGATTAACTCATTAACCCCGGGAGGTTTTTGTCGTTTTTGCCTGAAATGCGAGTAGGAAACCCATTTTGGGAGCTATTTCTGAATACATCCTAATACATCGACCTCCAAGACATTTTCGGTTAACCTAATGCCTAATTGTATTGGAAACATCGTTTTTCATTGGCTATTTCGCCTGAGCATGAGCAGAAGGGTAAAAGTTGGACTTCTTCTTTTTTAAGCTTAACAGACCTGTTATTTTCGTGTTGAGACCACTCTTTATTCTAAATGCCCATCTTATCCTACTTTTTGCAAAGGTTCACCTGTCTGTGTGCAGTTCAGACCGGTCTGTCTTAGATCTGAGGCCAAAAAGTCTAAAATCCGGACACAAAATCGGATTCCGACCTCAAGCGAATTTTGGCTGGAAAACTCGGGTCCAAAAAGTTACGTTTTTCCCTCTGTATTTTGTAGTGCAACTAGAACATCCATATTATTTGGCATCATTGTAAAGCTACATCTGTCTACCTTTCTATAATACCACCCACTTTATTGTGTCGTACATGACCTTGACGCTACAGAGCTCAGAAGTAGGCTACCACCTCCTGCCCCGTAAACACGGCGCCAGGGTTAATGAGTTAACTCCTTCATCACTAAGTAACTTTGTAGGCATAGAGTCCTCAACACTAATTAACTTTGGAGTTGTAAAGCAAATGACTTGTCAACTTTGAAATAATATAACTTTGCCAAATTTAAAGATATCTGGCTGGACTTGGTGTCAAAATCAAGGTTAAAAATCAAATTTTATGACTAGTTCACTAAAATGTGCACATCTTTTACAAGTGTTAAATTACAGGTGCAAACAGGTAACACAACAGGTATAAATACAAGTAATTATCTATTTGCCTCTTAGAAAACTTAGAAAGTTCCCAAAACTTGTTCAATTGACCCTAGATGTACTCGTGAATAATTCCAGTAGCAACACAAGTCTTTCTTTCAGGTATCTGGCAGGTAGCTTTCATCCAAGGCGAGATCTATCCACACACCTGTAACGCCTATGGCACGTTTGATTGTCGCACTCAAATTCATTAGACGGACAGTGTTTCCAAAAACTTCATCTGAATAGAATATTTGAAAATATTCCAAAGCTCTCCTGGAGCCATCTAACACTCGGGTGGGTCCAACTCTCTCAGAAAACTGTAACAAATCTCTTTGGTTTTCCAACTTCGTCCAAACAAAATTACATGGAGCGTACAATTCCTCCGGTTCAAAACCGTCAAAGTCCTCTTTATCGTGATCACTGTCACCCACAAGCACATGCCACTGTCTCTCCAGACGTCTTTTCTCATTTTCATCCAACTGTACTAGGTCGAAATTGGTAATATCCTCTGATAATTCAAAATCTGACACTTCACTCTCATCTGATCTTTCTTCAAACCATTTTGGATACAAATTTCACCATTCGGAAAACTCATTAAAAGTGCCTACTTTGTTCCATATTTCTAGCTGTATACAAGCTAAACTCACGACATAATCCAAATATAATATCTACATTACAAGAAGGAAGTTATTAGAGGTACCCCAAAATTTTTATAGTCGGGTACTATAACATTACAGAAGCGCACTGCTCCAGACCCGTAAAGCGGTCCAGTGTTTACGGACTTACTTCCCCTGGACCGGAAAACTGGTCCATAGTGATGAAAGGGTTAAGGATTACGTCCAGGCCTCACATGATTAACATTCAGTGAACTCTTTCAATTCCTTTATTCTTACACATGTATAATACAGCCAGGGAAAATCGGTGCTAAAGAGCAACATTTGACTTGTACTGTATGTTGGTTTCAGAGAAATCATCGAAGTTTAACACAAGTCAGTGAAATTCAAAATATGAGTCATAATGACCTAATTCTGCAATGTGGGAGTTGTGCTCATCAAGATGCATCTCCAAAGTTTAATGATTCTAGATAGGAATGTATGTACACAACATGTCATCTGCTAAATGCAAAAAGTTAACCTAAGCCACTAAAATGTAAAATGTAGGTTACAGCAATTTCTTTAAAAGGCAATGCATGCTTTTATCAAGTTCTACAATTCTAGCTGGTGGTGTTCCAGTTATTAATTACAATCGAAAATCAGTTGGTTGAGCTAACCAACAAGATAAGCGATTGTGAAACTCCATAATCGATTGTGTGGAAAGGGAGACTGCTGTGAAACACTAGAGTCTAGTTTCTTCCCCCCGCTGTGTTTGGGATGAAAAGCGAGGGTTCCAAATGCCAATTTATAACAGCAGCTAGTTCTAACACACATGGCATGGATCAAAATGATCAAAACCACAATAAACTGATATCCCAGGGAAAGGCTCATTTTCATGTTTGGACTTGCTCCGATTTTTACGAAGTAAAGGAGAGACCACAAATTAAGCCAATTCTAGATATGACAAAAGGTCGTATACAAACTCTGCAGAATGGAGTATGCAAAATGAAGGTAGGCCCAGCTATTTTCATAGAAACAAATGACAGGATACATTTTTTTATATTTCTGGCAAACATGTACTAAAGTATGCAGTCAAAAAAGACCAGTATCCTAATTATGCTTCTTCTTTTTAGTTGCATGCAAAATGCCAAGGTTAGCAAAACTCTTGTGTAAACAGTAAGCTATAGGACTTTCAATCCACTACAGTTGAGCTGAATCATTTATTCCCTTCATAATTTAAAATTTAGAACCACACCACGCCACTCTGTAGGGGCTAACTTTTACAATTTGGAAAAATAATGTCATGATTACATGCTTTTGCTGATAAATTGTTGAATTAATAAACTTAAAACAATTTTGGTGATTTGTTTCACTTTGAATTTAAAATCCTTTGATCCCAGTATTAGTAAATAATGACAAGAAAATCATGTCCTTCTACACATTTACGAAAGGGAGGGGAGGATTGCAAAGTTTTTCAGTTACATAAAACTAATCAGCCATTGAAAGTTGCTTTCATTTAACAAAGTTGTAGAACAACGAAACACAATAGAAAAAAATGTAATATATTTATCAGGTTAAGGAAGACACTGTCATTAAATAGATTAATCCTGTAAATTTATTAACATTTTTAACTCCTGAGCAAAGATAAAACTACAAGAAACAAAAATTAAAAGTTGCTTTTAGTAACCAATTATAATTGATTAACAGCTGGTCAAGTGGAAGCGATTATTATTAATTGTAAAATTCTGACTGATTCCAATCACTAATTCTAGAATGAAAGCACTTGAGAAATAAACTTAAAGCACAGAATTGAACCAGTCAGTGATGCATGAAGTTCGAGGCACAGCAATCCTAATACTAATCAAAATGAATCCTGCAGGTTACCAAGTTCAGTCATTCTAGATAACAACAGTATGTATACAGTGTTCAACAAGCCTATGTGGTCTAGAGCTTGTTGTTATTGTGGACTTGAAGCCATTTTTTTAAGCGCACGATAGGCTATAGTCTATACATGGTGGCCAGTATAACTTGTGCAGAAGGACCCTGAAAACCTTGAGGAGAACCAAAAACCCAAAAGAAGATATTGTCAAGTTATCTCACATACACACACTAGCCTAGCCTCAGACTCAAACTCCCACAGACAGAGGCAGGATGGTATTGATCACTTTCAACCACTCAGCCACCTAGGACCCTAATCAAGAACTACTGGAAGAACTAAACCCATGCCACTAAAATATGAAATTTAGGTCCGAGTGACCTGCACTTGTTGTAAGGATGTGACAGTAACAGAGATGTATCAGCCATCTTATAGGATGGTTCTAGAATAACAAGCACTTAAGACACAAAATTTTCAAGTCAGTAAAGCACGAAACGTGGGTCACACTGACCTATATGGTGTAGGGTACAAGACTCATTAAATCCACTCACTAAGTTTCAGGATTCTGTGTACAGTATCATATATACAGGATGAAAAACAAACCCTGAGCTAAACACACACTGTATGATGAACAGCACATCATAAAATGTCTGCCCCATGTTTAACCCTTAAAGTGTTATACTGTTTTGCAGTACAGATCCCACAGTGCTGAATTGTTTGGGAAAAAAAAGAAGAAAATGGCACAGTTGTTAAATTGCATGTATTTCAATAAATATACACAGATAAACAAACCCTATACGACAAATGATGGAGGATGTCTAAACTTTGAGATTAGCATCAAAGCACATGTGTAAGTTTAACATATCTGCATGTACAGGTGCAAATACAGGTAAAATGATAAGTTACCATTGTATTTCATCTGTATTTTTGTTTGTTTTTTAATGAAAAGGTTCAAATATATCAAAGAAATACTATATTCTTTAGTAGTTCAACCATGTACATGAACATGTTATGTCTGTTACAATGTTATATCTAAACTGTGAAAATCACAGGTAAAAAAAAAGATAAGTTTTATAAACATCCACTCCATGAATGACAGAGGTAAGTTTAGACCCCCAGAGTCAGTAATAAATGTTCATGAAAAATTTTCAGTTCTTATTTATTCTAATATACAGTAGTCCCCCTCTTGAACGGCCCCCCCGACCAGCGGCCACCCGCTCCTTACGGCCAGAATCCGACGGCACCGACGAATTTGTGTTCAAAAGTACCCCTCACAAAAGGCCACCCCGCTAACGTGACCATCGGCCAGCATATTAGTGCAAAAATATAAAATTTACCCTTCACAAGCAGCCACATTTTATTTTGTAATAAGTATCCAGAACCAATTTTATTCATAACGTGTGTTAAGTAATCCGATTTCTGTTTCCCGATGTCAGGTTTTCGTTCCTGACAGAAGTGTTGACTAAAGTACATGTACCACTAAAGTTAATATTATATCATTTACGCCTCACGAGAAGCCACATTTATTCCATAAAGCCAAGAAAGTCTCAAATTTTAATCCATACAAAAAGGTAAGTATACGTAATTCGATTAGCCTTACTGCTGTGTTATCATGAGACGTCCGGTTTAGTTACTATGATAATTGTTAAGATTACAATTAATGAACAGTAGTAACAGCTGAGAAGTGGCGGTATTGATGTACAGTACACAAATCAGCGGGAAAATGGTTTGATAGCCTTTATGGCTTCCCTTAGTAAGATGTTGAGCTTGTTCATTTTCATAATTAGTGGCTATTACTACTGACAATAATTGTCAAGATTACAAATCCTAACGGCCGCGAGGTGCTATTGTTCAGATCAAATCTACGTACATATCGAAGCCGTTTTGGCTTCTCTCCCTTAGTGTAAAGAAATGTAAACACAAATAGGGTACCAGACTACGACTAATAAATCACGTGACAAGATCGCTGCCTTTAAAAAACACATGGCATTTTGTTTAAATGCAGAAAAGTTGTTTTATCAGTCTTGTAGTTGGTAACACTGATGATTACAACCGGACATAATTGTCAAGATCATAACAGGGTCAGCATAGTCTAAAAATAGATTTTTGCAGACACACACACACACACAGAGATTAGCCTTGAACAAAACAGGGTACCAGACAAAGACCGAAAAATCACGTGACAACACATTCCTTTACGAAGAAGGCATTTCATCCGCTCTGCAAAAGTTTCGTCTGCAAAATTAAATTGCATACAGTTAGCAACATCCGAATAAATAATTACAAAACATTAACATGTCATCACGTAAATGGAGACAATTATTTTAGAAAAAAGTCGGTTATTCTACTCAACGACAGGGTGAGGTGGGGAGGGGGAACTTGCCGAACAGTTTTAAGTAGAAAAGACTCGAATAAAACAATTTTATGTTGAAAAGACTCGAATAAAACAATTTTATGTTGAAAAGACTCGAATAAACAACATCGTAACCGATAAGGAGGTTATTCAGCAACAGTGGGAAAATGGAGCAAATGGAAAGAGAATTATGTATGTACCAAGATTTAAATGACATTTTTGAATGGTTTTGCAATGTGCATGACAACAACACCCGCTCGCATATCACGCTTATGCCAAGAATAAGAACTACAGTCCTACCCACTTATATCGACATCACTTACGTTGACAAGCCGCCTATTTCGACAAAAAAGCAAAGTCCCGGTCCCTTGGTCTACTATTACTATCAAAATTGTCATGCTTATGTCGACGTCGAGATAAAAAATAAATGTACATGTCGACAGAAGCCCTTGGTCCCAGCTTGAACAAATCCTTTGTTTTCAAATCATTTATGTCGACAAGCTGCTAGTTCCGACCCATACTTTGTTCAACAATTAGTTGATCTTGCCGCCAGGCTTTCATTTTACCGCCTTATCATTTATGTCGACCAGCTGCCAGTTCCGACCCAATCTTTGTTCAAGAATTAGTTGATCTTGCCGCCAGGCTTTAATTTTCTTGCCTTATCGTTTATGTTGGCAAGCAGCCAGTTCCGACCTGTACTTTATTCAATAATTAGTTGATCTTGCCACCAGGCTTTAATGTCACGGTTGGATAAAAAAACAGGCTTTTGTTTGGTCCTATAAAGTTGGCCTCTTGCAGCGACTTAAATAAGAGCAATGAAATCTGATCTGATTCTTGCATTTTCCTAAGTGATCGGTGATTAAAACAAGTTTATTGTGCTGTGAAAGTTTCCTTTTTATACTTTATATTTATGATGGCTACCAATGGCAGTGTAAACACAGATTAAATTTACAGTCTCTGGAAACTAAATATCTGGCTGTTAAGGAAGTTGAGGGTGGGGCATCTCGCAAAGATGTCTGTGAAAAATTTTAAATGTTTACCACTTGAGCTGACATTGTTATAATATTGTATTGTAAGACTCATTTTCTTTTAATACCTCATTAGCATGTGTCAATGTATACAATATTATGCCTTCAATAATCATATCAGCAGCATATCTCGTTTGCTTTTATGTACTTTTCACAATGACTTCTGTTAATAAATACAAGCAGTGTTTAACTCATTAACCCCTGCCGCCTCTGTAACTCGTCGTACTTTCCCTTCCTCATCTCCCGAGTGCCACGATAAAAAGACGCACTTTACCTACCTTGTTTCCCGAGCACCGAGTCTGAGTGGCAGTATTAGTCTAGACCTGTATCCCACACGACGAGTTAAATCGGCACAAACCATTGGTTGATTTCAAGCCATTTCCCAGTTATGCAGGTATTTAAACCAATAAACTTTTAGCTTATATAGATAGAGTGAACATTGCCAACAAAAGGAAAAAAATTTAATTTCGATAGCAGCAAATATAGTGGAAATATTTAGATTAGAAAATGATGAAAATTACGAAAATCAGCCTCTGGGAGTAGACTTTTACTTGACAGACTGAGTATTCACATGAGGTTAAGTTTGCAAGAAAGATGTCAAGAGGGGTTTCTGCATACATAAAATGGAATGAATTTCATGTGTTGATAGTGTTAATCTTTCAGTGTGAATTCATAATGGATTTTTATGGATTATTCATGGCAAGAGAAACAAATTGGTAAGAAAATCATTTATTTTATCTTTATGCATCAGTTTTATTTCTGCATGTAGCATGAAATTTATACCATTATGTACGTAATTTTATTGAGAACTGCTGTGCCAAATTTTAGCTTAACTGAAGGAACATAAATAAGAAAATAACATTTATTGCAAGTAGTACCCTCGGTAAACATATGCAAGCCAAGTACTCTCAGCACGTCTCAGGGATACAGGCACTGGTAAGGCTGATACTGCTCTAGGTGATCTCTCTGCACATATGCTGTAGGGGAATGCCTAGCTATTTGCCTCAGGGGTTAATGAGTTAAACCAACTTGCCGACAGGTTTTCATTTCCCTGTGAATAGCCCCATCCCCTTGGTAGCCTCAATAAGATGGGAACAGACTGACCAAAATCTAGGCCAATTTAAGTACATGTACTTGAAGCATGTAAATAACAACTATGCAACCATGTGCTTATGCCGACATTGAATATCGTAGTGAATGTTTTTCATATCAGGATGTGACAGATGCATTATTTTATTGTGGATTTTATTACACAAAGGTAACCAAAATGTAATTTGTCAATATACGAGTGTATTTCACACGGGTTTTTGTCTTCATGTAATCAAAATTTGTTGTTGTTGTTGTTGTAGCGTTTAACGCCATTTTTTCAGCACAAGATAAGCTATACATGGCGGCCAGTATTAATGGTGGAGGAAGAACCCGGAAAAACCCTGGAAAGAACCACCAACCCATGAGAAGCTACTGGCAAGCTTTCTCACATACCCACATTGGCTGAATCCAAGACTCGAACCCACGCTGACAGAGGTGAGATGGCAGTGATCCGTAACGGAGAGCGCTTTAGACCACTCGGCCACTTGGGGCTCCTAATCAAACTTTGCAATGTTTGTTTTCTCAAAGTGTAAATGCTACTCACTGATGACAGGTCACCCCTTACTGACCAATTTACTTGCATCTTTTTTTCAGAACCCCCCACCCCCAAACACTTATCTCGACATCTGCCTATGTCGACAATATTTCCTCGGGCACCAGGATGTCGACATAAATGGGTAGGACTGTATTAATGCATATTCAGTTGAAATAAGTCTATTATTATAACAAGAAGAACCTTTTAATAATTAATGTTACTTTTAAACGAAGATATTAAATGCTTTGAAGAATGTAGCTTTCTTACTGCGTACATTACATATACTTCTCACAAAATAATTATTCTGGAAAGGCCACCCGTCTTATAAGGTCACTTTCCCGGTGCAGAAGGGGTGGCCGTATAAGAGAGGGACTACTGTATTTGCATTATCTCATGTCAACTTGTGAGCTTACGGAGTCACCTATTGAGTTTATTACCTGTTCAGGTGTAATTCTAGCTCATCTGAACTACTACATTCACTTTGTTTGTAATTTACATGTGTGTGGAATAACCTGAAACAATCAGGTACAAGAAGTGCCACTTGGCATGTCTCACATCTGAAAGATGTTTGCTTTCTTCTGAATCCCTGATGGTCCTTTCTTCTCTTATTACAAACAACACAATCACGTGCAGGGTGTGCTTGTTTAGCTCCGGTGTAGCTGGAATAAATTCAGGGAAATGCCTCCCAAAAAAGCATTCGGGTTGCTCACCAGCAAATTTTCATCCTCTCCTAGTAGGTTCAGACACATCTCCTGCTTCCTGAACCAATGACTTCACTACTGAAACACGGAAATCATGGTGACTTAGTTTCTTCTGCACAGGTGAGAATTTCAGGTACAACTGATAGGTGTTAACAATACATACATTCAACAGATGAAAAAATAGTTTTCTCCACCATTTCTTGGATTTCCTTACAACAGGATTGTATTGGTTAAACTGGTCACTTAAAACTCCTCCCATGTTTTCACATAATCCACAATACATGTGGATTTCCTTACAGGTGCATTTGTTGCTAAATTTGTCTTATTGATCACTGCTACCTTAGCTACATGAAAACTAGAGATCATATTTACATCTTGTTTGTCATGATATTTCACCAGTATCAAATTGTCCTTTCTGCGAAAAATACACTCACCCAGGTTTAGTTTTTTTTAAACCTTCATTGCCTCTGCAACACCGACTCTATTTGTTCGCAAGGTTCCACATGCTGAGGTATTTAGCAACTCAAGTTCGTTAAAAAGTTCAGGTGGTGAATAATAGATATCCATATATACTCTGTGTCCTTTATCAAAAGACTACACTTGCAGAGCAAACCACAAAGCTATCACAATTTTTGTTGTTTTACTCAGCTCATCAATGTTTAGTTCTAGTCCTTCACAATAACTGTCAAGGTCTCCACCTGTTTTACCAGTATAAATGTGGTGGCCAATACAATATCACCTGCTTGCCTCGCACACCTGGAACAGCTTTATGCCAAACTTGTTAGGTTTGGCAGGGTTATAAATTCAAAATGTCATACGACCTTTCCAAGGGCAGGTAGCCTCATCAAAACTGAGGTTCATATCTGGTGAATAAACCTCAGCAAATGCTTTATTTTTTTCAGTTATTGGTCAGATCTTGTGTAAAGGGTCACCTTGATTGTTCTCATTGTCTGCCAGGTGTAAATTACTTAGAATAGCTAGAAATGTATCCCTACTCATTTTTTTGCTCTAGAAATGTATCCCTACTCATTTTTTGCTGAAATATGGAGTTGATATCACATCATCAGTAGTCCAGTAGGAATCGAGATCAGATTTATGTACCAAACCCATTGTTATAATCGATGCAAAAAAGAGTTTTAGCTGCTCAGGTGTGACAGACTGCCATTTCTTCATGGGACTGTTCTCCTTCAAGTCTGCCTCATGAACTCTCTGATCTGCATAATGATTTGTTTGATCTACTATTAGATGCAATAGCTCGTCATCAAAAAAAAGTCTTAAATAGTCCATAGGTTCAGTATTCGCCATCTGGACATTTAATTTTGAAGTACCAGTGAATGGGGGCTTGACAGGCACGCCATCTTTTCTCATCCAGCCAGCATGTATATCAGACTCCAGTTCCACATCAATTCCTGGCTCAAAATTACTCATGGGTATTTCCATCAACACTTTGTCTGCTCCAATAATTTCATCCTCCTAAAATCCTTCAAAATCATTGTCATCGTCACTATCAGAAGCTAGTATTTGTTGCAAGAAATCGCCATCATATTCAGCGTCAGCCATTTTAATTTTTTTCTAGGTACCATGTGCTCAAAAGCGAGTATTTGTAAAACTTCTTTGCTAAATACATAGTAAAGTACAATGGAATGCTTGTTCTGGGCCTCTATATACCAATCAAATATAGTTTTACAAGCAGTCATGGCAAGTTGAAGTAATAGGATGCATACATTGTTGCTTACCTGGAAAACGATTTAAATCGCGACAAGCGCTATGAGACCTTGACCATCAGCGCGACTAGCACCTTAAGAGTTAATAGTCTTCCATGAAATTTGGTTGTGTATAGAGTCTACTGTCGGATGCTAGTGTTTGTTGAAAGAGGCCATGGAATGCATTTCAGACTTCAACCCTTTAGCTACTACAGCTGTTGTGCAGTTCACTATTGCTGAGTGCTATCATATCAGTTACTGAGACTACTGAGGCTGGTTGCTGGGCTGAATACTAGTGCATCCTCATGGCTGACTACAGAAACTGACAATAAAAACATGGTTACATTTATATTATTTCATTAGTTTTCGCTGGATTTCAGTGAAATAAAAAACAGCTTACCTTCTATAGTGTATGTTATTCATATATTTCCACTTTTTATACTCCTATCTCCCATCATACAAGAAATCCCAGTCATATAAACTGTTTTGAATCTCACAAAATAAATCCAACATTTACATTGCAGGTTTAGCTTTTGGTTCCCCATTTTCTTGGCATAATCGTTTGTTTCTTTCACGTTTTTCCACCAGACACTCCGGAAAAAACTTGAGAAAAAAAATCTCTCTCATTGATCTCGAACACGGCAAGGTCATCACTCCATCGTTCAAGTGGGACTATGTCCTCCTCGTCATCGGATTCAAAATCACTTACATCAGGTGTTGAAACGGACTAATATCAATATCTGATCCATTTTCTAAGAATGATCCATTAAACTCTTCGATATCGCTTGCACTGAACCCTTCAAAGTAGCTCATATCTGAATTGGAATCCATCTTTGTTTATCTCAACTACACGTGTTTCGTAACTTGCGGGAAAGCCCTTCCAGTGTGTCTAAATTTAACCTCTCAGCTTTCAAACTTGTATCAAAATGTTGAGTAAACTGTCCTCTCATTGGTTATGATAATCAAAAATATGTAAACTTCTGTACTTTCAACCAATCAACGTTTAGATAACATAGCCGTTACATCTGCATGGATGCAACACTGGGGTTTCGAGTACTGCCAAACTATACGCACACAAGAGACACTGGGGTAGTAAACGAGGTTTATCGACACTGCATATATGCGTCAGTGGGGTTCAGGTGCTATTTACAGGTGACACTTAGATGCGGTAGTCGTAGCTAAAGGGTTCATCACTCCTAAATATTGCTTATTATATATATTCCTGTGCTAATGTGATGATAAAGACAGTTTTGACATAAAATGTGTTTGTTAATTTCCTGTCATTTTCGAAAACATGACAATCTGGACAGATGAAAATGGGACATTACTAGTCTACATAAAAACAATTAAAATACCATTTTTTTTTATCATTGCAAGTACATACAGATGTCTGGCACCAACTTGTGTATTCTGATATCTAACCTGTAAAAACTGTCAAGCTGGTTGGAAAAATAATGTTAAAAAATTTAATTATTATCACCCCATTGTTACATGTGATGCATCTGTACAACCGGTTATGTGATGTTCAACAACTTGCCCTTTCGTAATGCATTGTGCTGAAAAATGGCTTTAAACCCTACAAAAACAACAACATTTTTCAGGCACCTTTGTCACCCACTTTGCCTAGTTAGCATGACCCCTGCTTTCATGTGAATGTTTTCTTCTCCAATTTTTCTATAACCTTCCTTGCAAAAATAATTAAACTTGTTTTATCCACATATTGAGGATGACCTTGCTCATCAACAACTCGTAAAACTGTCAAAAAATACATTTTGTGGTTTAAATATAAACACCAGCAGCTCCTTAATTACCGTAACTGCTTTGCTTAAAATGGAATATGGCATGTGGAAACTGATCCCGTGAATGATCAAAAATTAAAGAATACTTACTGTCATTTAATTGATTCATAAAAGAAACAGACACTTTTATCAGTATAGTGCCTTTTATTAACTGCATAGCCTCACTGGAATCAACTCATGAGCATCTGGGTTGAGTCAACATAATAAAAAACAAGTGGTTTAAAACAATGGAAATTAACCATCCTGGATTTGTTTAGCTTGAAGTGTTTTAACTGGCTGATTATCTGATCACTTAGCCCAATACTCATTCAAGCGGCAACAGAACATGCACTCGTTCAATGGTTATCATAACCACTTACTGCAGTATCATGGGATATGAATTCATAATGGAGACAGGTAGGCTTGTGCATTCAGTATTGGAGGGTGGCATAAACAATAAGATAAAGGTAGGCAAGTGTTCAGAGCATGAAAATTAGCACTTGCTTGTTTTAAAAAATAAAGTCATGCTATTGGATTTGATTGCTCTGTGCATCAATTTAAAAGTGCAGTAAGCTCCATTTCTTTGAAAACTAAATATGCATACTGAATCTACTTATGAAATCACCGAATGATTTGAGAAAAGGAGTTAATTTTCTAATTATTGGAAGATTAACATAGTGTTTGTGTGGTTTGGATTTAACATAGCTATAACAATTTATCACTACGCTGTCTGCAGTTTGGCAGTTATAGTGATGTCCAGCACTGGGGCATCATGCCACAGGCATGTAGCATGATATCCCCACCCAGTCACATATACCTGACACCAGGTCGACCACTCGTAACACTAACCTTGTAATGCTCAGTGCCAAGCAAGGCAGCTGTTAGTACCATTTTCATAAGTCTTTGGTATGACTCGGCTTGGGTTCAAACCCACGACCTCCCACACTGGTGGTAGGAGTCTATGGTATGTTTTTGAAATTACTTTTGATACCCATTCACACATCCTGAAATAGACCTTGTGAGGTAAATTCGATCTGAACTTGCCCTGTGTAAATTGGACTTGTATTATGGTACTGTGCCAGCATTTAATCTGAGGCAACACAAGACGAATTTGTGAGAGATATTTAGATTATGTCGTAAACATAGTACAATAAAACCTGTTATGAGCGACTTCAGCCGTAAGTGACCACCTGTCATTTATGACCACAATCGTAACGCATGGATCAATTTCATTATATAAACACATTGTCTTGAGTGACCACCTGCTGAACACCACCAGGGAACACAATGTCTTGTCAAAACATGCATTGGTGATTTAGGTCCTTGTCTATTAACCCTTTACCTCACAGAGTGTATGGCTTTTCAGCCCTTCGATATACATGTAGCAAAGTTACCCAGTGCAGTGTGCTGTAAACAGAACACATTACCTATTCGACTCCATATACATAGGCCTGCATGTTAACTGTTAAATAGTTTAGTGTATGTTACTTTTAACAGCAATTTTAACCATTTTATATTTTTGGTACACATATATTATGTATGGAAAGATTTAAGAGTAAATCCAATCGTTATAGCTGTATAATTATTTTTCACGGAAAAAATTTTCATGTGCTTTAAAGTCTTGAGAACTCGTTCACCGTCAAGTCAATAAAACCACGTGACCAACCATAGCTGACATTTCTCATACTTTAAATTTACAACTTCTTTGCGTCTACATCACTAAATCATCTGAATTTGATAATTTATAAAAACTAATTGCTTCCTACATCAATATCAGAGTCTTTACCTAAGTTATTTAAGCTTTCAAAGTTGTGATTTTAATCGTGAAAACTTGAGTAAGTACTTAACGAAATCCGTGATTTTCATTTTGGAGAGTGGAGAATACAACCCAGTTACTTTAAATAGCAGCTTTCGACCAGATCATAAACAGACATAATAGTCATTCACACTAATGAATGTAGTATCTAATAGGGGGTTTTCCCCAAAGGTAGCGCTATTAAAATCCACTCAAAATGGCTGATGTTTACAGCCGGCGTTGAAAGGCGCTTCCATGAGAATGGTGTAGAGGCGTCAAAAGGCGCTTCCATGTGAATCAGGTAGAAGCATCCAAAGGCGCTTCCATGAAAATAGAGTAGAGGTGTCCAAAGGCGCTTGCATCAAGTAAAGGGTTAAAGTGAGAATCATTTAAAAGATTCGACTTATGCTTTTAAAGGGTTGTGTTGATGCTTTCTTGGATGTTACAGTAATTACATTCCACACTCCAAACCATTGTCTGTTTAAGTTGGTGCAACTGGTTTATACACTTTGTTGAGGGAGTTTATCCCTTTATGTAATCTGTGAATTAAGCCTTTGACTTTTTGTCCCTGAAGTTCTGTTTTTTTCTGGATCACTTAAATATGCCTCTTTATTTCATTCACTATTACACACACAAATACACATACAGACATGCCTACTCCAGAAAATGTTTTTGAGGGATGTCACCACCAAAAATGAGGGAGACAGCATAAAACTGAGGAACATATGTTAGCATGAATAAACGTAATAAATTCTCTCAAAACATCATTAAATACCAGTACAGTCCTACCCACTTATATCCACATCACTTATGTCCACAAGCCGCCTATTTCAACAAAAAAGCAAAGTCCCAGTCCCTTGGTCTACTATTACTACCAAAACTGTCATGCTTATGTCGACGTCGAGATAAAAAAATAAACGTACATGTCGACAGAAGCCCTTGGTCCCAGCTTGAACAAATCCTTTGTTTTCTAATCATTTATGTCGACAAGCTGCCAGTTCCGACCCATTCTTTGTTCAACAATTAGTTGATCTTGCCGCCAGGCTTTCATTTTACCGCCTTATCATTTATGTCGACCAGCTGCCAGTTCCGACCCAAACTTTGTTCAAGAATTAGTTGATCTTGCCGCCAGGCTTTAATTTTCTCGCCTAATCATTTATGTCGGCAAGCGGCCAGTTCCGACCTGTACTTTATTCAACAATTAGTTGATCTTGCCGGCAGGCTTTAATGTCGCATTCGGATAAAAAAAATAAATTAAAAAAAACAGGCTTTTGTTTGGTCCTATAAAGTTGGCCTCTCACGGCAACTTAAATAAAAGCAATGAAATCTGATCTGATTCTTGCATTTTCCTAAGCGATCAGTGATTAAAACAAGTTTATTGTGCTGTGAAAGTTTCCTTTTTAACTTTATTTACATTTATGATGGCTACCAACGGCAGTGTAAATGCAGATTAAATTTACAGTCTCTGGAAATTAAATATCTGGCTGTTAAGGAAGTTGAGGGTGGGGCATCTTGCAAAGATGTCTGTGAAAATTTTTAAATGTATTGAGCAGACATTGTTACAATATTGTAAGAATCATTTTCTTTTGATACTTCATTAGCATGTGTCAATGTATACAATATTATGCCTTCATTAATCATATCAGCCGCATATCTCTTGTTCGCTTTTATGTACTTTTCACGATGACTTCTGTAACTAAATACATGTACTGTTTAAACCAACTTGTTGACAGGTTTTCATTTCCCTGTGAATAGCCCCATCCCCTTGGTAGCCTCAGTAAGATGGGAATTGACTGACCAAAATCTAGGCCAATTTAAGTACATGTACTCCAAGCGTGTAAATAACAACTATGCAACCATGTGCTTATGCAGACATTGCATAATCGTAGTGAATGTTTTTCATATCAGGATGTGACCATGCAATATTTTATTGTGGATTTTATTACATAAAGGTACCCAAAATGTAATTTGTCAATATACAAGTGTATCTGACACTGGTTTTGTCTTCATGTAATCAAAATTTGCATTGTTTGGTTTCTCAAAGTGTAAATGCTACTCACTGACGACAGGTCACCCCTTACTGACCAATTTAACTTGTAACTTTTTTCAGCCCCCCCCCCCAAACACTTATCTCGACATCCGCCTATGTCGACAATATTTCCTCGGGCCCGAGGATGTCGACATAAACGGGTAGGACTGTAATGCATATTTATAATAAATATTTATGTATAAAACCCAGTACCCACCTATTTACAATATATACAAATATACAAAATTCAAGTCCAGGAAAGATCTTTAAGTTTCCTTGATCATTGCTTCCATCTGTAGAAATAATAAATAGGCAATTCCACATTCTTTCAGCTAATTTTAATGTAGTACTGGCTGCTATTTCATTAACAATAGCAGTTCCTTTTGATCTACCACCCTGAAATTGTTTAGCAATGTCTTAGTCACTAAACATAATTTTAAAAGCCTTTGAAAATGTATCAAGTGCGCTCATAGGCAGATTGAATTCAGTAATGATATCTACTAACATAACTTCAGCTCTAATTACATCAGACTTAGGCATAGAAGATGAAGCCACAGTAGATCCAGCCGATAATGAAAAAAAATCCAACAATTTTCTAAGAGCGTTTAACTTCTTTTTCAAGGTCAGAATGCCTTTTCCTAAAATGTGCCTCTGTATTTCGAACATTCCTCCAGACTTTATTGAAAATTCACAATTACACATGTTGCAGAAAGCATTTGTGTCTGCATTTTTTCCTGGCGTCATGAATTCATACTCCTCAGTGTATTCTTTATGAAAACATTGAGTGTTTTTTTTAATGCAAATTTTGAACCACTGTCATCGATATCCAGTTGCTTTTAGAAGCCATTAGTTTTTTGTCCATGACCAAAAACAACTAATTGTAAACAGATGTAAAAGAATCTGTGAATGTAAATTTTTCTATCAGAGCCACCTCAGATCACACATGTTTGTAATGGCTATTTTAAACCATTGCGCATGCGCAGATTTGATCATTTCCTGTTCTGGTCAGTGATAGCATATTTTATGACATGTGGATTTTTTATCCCCACTTTTGCGGATTTTCAACACTAAATGCGTATTTGCGGTACGCAAAGGCAAATTTGGGCATTTTGTGGGACTAATACGCAAAATGCAGGACTGTAGGCATGTCTGCACATATAATTTCCCCAAAGCTGGATGAAAACTATCAAAGTCTTATTACAACTGAGCAGTGATAACATTAACACTAGCACCACAACAATGGTAGAAACTCCAACTAAAACAGGACAGATACTAAGTCTGCAGGAAAGAATTAATGTAATTGAAAGAAGTGAAGAAGAAAGAGATCACTTGCAAAATAGCAGTTAAAATGTTAAAATGTTGGTAAAATGAATTCAGAGTGTATAAAGGACAAGGAGTAATCAGAAACGAGTTCATATGATAATACATGTACATGTGATATTCAGATATAAATGTGATTTTATGTTTAATGATAGATGTACACTTTTAAGGCAATATAATTTGTTTTCAGATGAATGAATGCAATAGTTTAAGAAGAACTATGAATAATGAATAGAATATTACAGTGAACGTAGTTAGTTTTCTTTCTTAAATAGTTCCGAAACTCAACACTAGAAAACGAGAGACCAACTATCTTTTGAGATGCTCTTTTGTTCGCAGCATAGGCGGTCTCTCAAGACAGGTTTAATTGTACATACATTTTAAATTTAATAAATGTTCAAAAACTTTTCTACACAAGTGCAAAGATGCTTAAACAAACTATTTTGGACAACTGACCTGAAGTTGTAAGAAAATGCTTTTTACAAAGGTCAAAGTCTTAATAAAAACATTGCACTGAACAAGTGAGTGTGCTTGTGAGTATGTGATTTAGATTTTTAACATAGCTTTAACAGTTTTTCAGTCATATCATGACGATGTCTGCAGTGTGGCAGTTTACAGTGATGTCTAGCACTGGGACATCATGCCACAGACATGAAGCATCATATCCCACCCAGTCACATTATCTCGACACCAGGCCAACCAGTCCAAACACTAACCTCTTAATGCTTAGTGCCAAGCGAGACAACTGCTAGGATTATTTTTGCAAGTCTTTGGTATTACTTGGTCAGGGTTCAAATACGAAACCTCACACATCATAGGCAAATTCTCTAACCACTTATGCCACCGGAGCGGTTAACAAGTGAGAGAATCATTTACATAAAAGTTTTTACGTGGATTTTGTTGTTATGCAAACATTTCATTCTGGCAAACACTGGTGTCAACCTTTCTTAAATTATAAACCCAGACATATTAATGGTCATTCTTTTTCAAATAAGGAATAGAACATGGTTCGGGAAAAAATTGCAGTGAAAAAAGAAATAACTGAAAATATATGAAATTAAATGAATCAAACTCACTGTGAAAAAGAAACAGAACTGAAAATATATATTAAAGGAATCAACATTGTTTGTATTAGTTACTTTCACAATCAAGAAAAGGACATCAGCAAAAGTTAAAGGACAGGGGGAAAGTAGGTGCCTCTCTGCTATTATCTACACGCAGCTGAAGCACTGTCAACAGATCAAGTATTTCCAGGGGTCAATTGCCAATTCTGCATTTGCAAAACAAAATCAATCTGGATGGGGAAAAAAAAAACATACAGGTGAATGTTTTGCGAGGAAAGTTGTGAAGAGCTGAACACCAAACTGAAGGTATAAATCTATTTAACTAGCATATTGTGAAAATATTCAAACTAGTTAGAAACATCAATCTGTTTAGGAAATCAAATTTCTGACAATGACAGCTCTACCGCATCAATCACACAAGTAACCTTTCATATATATATACATATATATACATACATACACACACACACACCACACGTGGTTTAAGCAACTTCCAACTCATTGCTAGGCTGCTTCTTAGAAGGGTGTGGCTGCTGAAAGACCATGACAAAAATAAAACTTTTGTACCCGTTTTGTTATATCATTTATGACCTTGCAGTTAACTCACACAAAAAATAGTTTTCACCTTATCAATAAAACATAAAATCACGACGATAAACGCAGCATTTTTTTCAATAGCTGTCAAAATATAACCGCTGGGCATCACTTCCTGTCCAAAATGTGCATCACCAGTTCCTTAACACCTGTCAAAACCACGATATTGATACTGTATGGCGAAACAGACCCACGCCTGTACAAATCTGGTCGTGTAATTATATAATTTGTGTTGATGCAGTCAAAGAATTGCAACTATATCTTTTATCTATTTTTTTAAAAGATGTTGTAAAAAGAAATAATATATTCATTCATGTACGCGTATATATGGGTAAAGCGGGCACCTGTTCCACTAACAAAAGTGTGCAAATGTGCCGCTATTACAGTAAAAACACGTCTCTCGTTACATGTGACCCACATTCTCTCTCTGCACATTCAAAAATGTTTATTTAATGCTTAATTTTTGCCACCTTCGACAAGTATGTATCCAACACATAATTAATATTATTCAAGATGGCTACCTCTCGCTTAGTCTCGTTTGAGACCGACATCAGATCTATTTTCTAGATGAAAATTGATATTTATAAGATACCCACCTAACAGGAGTAATTTAAGCTCTCTCCTCGCATCTCTTTTGTCCTTTCTCAATTGCTTCTCTATTTCTTGATTAATTCGACGCTGTTCTTTTGCCTCTTCGCTCATGCACGTTATGCAGCACGCCATTTTAAAAGCAACCCTACGTTAGCTCCCGTCACACGCACCCTGCTTACAGACAGGGCAAGACGAGCTATCAACTGAACCCTAAACCCCTTTCGATGATCCGTTTTTCCAGTCCTTGTCTCTGGATCAAGTAAGAAATAAGGAACTCCAACTATTTACGGCATCTAGGCGACCTAGATTGTGTCTCTGACTCAAACCCTTCGAGGCCCAATAGATGGAGCATAAACAGGGTGTGGTGAAAATGGGTGAGTCCATTAAATAGAACAGCAGTCGCGTGAGGCGGTTATCTAGCGAGAAATACGGATAGTGGACTTAATCAAATAAATGTCTTGGTTAGCAAAAACAAAATTACTGTTATGGGTGAAATGTTCTCCACAAAAATGATGCAGACTTTTGTATATGTGGTGAAATGAATGCTTAAATATTACGTCGAACGTTGTTGGAATGGCCTTTGCGAGATTGATTTAATTATTATGGGATGGAGTTTTTTGCTCCCTCCTTGCGAATATGTAATGCTCGGTGTTTATGATAAGCATATTATGAGTTTCAATGGAAACGGGCAGAAATTAGTTCATAACCTTGAAATCCTAGAAACCCCACTCAGAATACTAGGTCATATTATCTTTGAAACGGCTGCTTCAAATGTACATCCCCAAACGATTAATAAATATATAATTACCTTTTTCTCTTTTTCTTCTTCTCTTTTTCCATTCGTGTATTAATTTAGATGTGTAAATTTTGCTTCAGTTTTCTGTGAGGTTGCGTGCCCGTGGGATTGGACAGGAGATTGAAGGGGGAAAAAACCCATTAAATTGTAATAAATGCTGCCTTTTACTATTGAAACATGTAAGAATATGATAACGCTAACAACGGAAGAATAAAATGAAAGTCCGACTTGAAAATTTAATCAGTTATCATATCCGCCTACACTTTAAAATTGTGGTAAAGGCAGACACTAAACAAATTTTTGAAAATCCGCGAATTATACACTTCGCTCAAATATATTAAACACACTGGGGGTGGGGTGGGATGGGGGTCCTTCATGAATTGGAATAGGCGATTTAAAAACGCAAATTTACACCAACTACTTCTCCTACCATTCCTAGATAATCCTGGCGATGACTGTGACGACGTGGTTTCAGTGAAAAAAATAACAATCGATGAATTACAAATATTTTCAGCGTTGTTGTCCCAAACAGCGTCTGTTTTCATATTTCTTCCTAAACTGATGTATTAAAACGTACTTTGTAGTTATCTCGTCCCCGAATCGCGCCCATATGTTAACCATCTGCAAAGTTATGGAATGATTTTTATCTTTTTTCCCTTTGAGCCCTTGTGGTGGGAAGAGGAGGAGGTCAGATGCTAAACGTGCAAAATTATAAAGAACAATAACATTTTTATAATTTTATTTTATAAAACTATATATACAGTCATAGGAGAAAGGCATTTAAATGTAACGATTTTTGGCTATGACCCTTGGGGATCACAATCCCCATTGAGGATGGATAGGCATGGGCGCCCGCAGCATGCATATATATATATATATATATATATATATATATATATATATATATATATATATATATATATATTTCGACAAGTTTAATCATGCAAATGAAGCTGAAAATGTCACAAGATTCTGTTCAAAACGTTTAGTAAATATTAGCTTTAGTTTCAAACTGCTTACTATACTAACTCTCTCGGCCGTGACTGACTGACCCCCCCCCCCCTTCCAAAAACATTCTGCGGGCGCCCATGTGGATAGGGTAGAGGGTCAGGGTGTTGGAAGTGGTTGGGGTAATATTTTATAAAAGGCGTAGGGATTTGCTATGGTGAGCCATGGAGTATCTCTGTTTTTGTTTATTTGTTTGCTTTTGGTTTGTTTATTTTTGTTTTGGTTTTTTTCTTCTCATAAATATTTGAAAGGCTTGACTTGAGTTAGATACTGCAGTATACACTTTAATAATATCATTATACACTTTAATAATATCAGTATACACCTTAATTAATATCAAGCGAATGGCATGTTACCTAAGTCTTCCCAAAAGCATCCTTCGTTCCTTGAAACCTAAATCACGTAATAAAGCAAACCAACTTTAACTTTAATTACTCGTGTGGAGTGCGACATTTATTATACCAAACATATAAAGAGTATATTAGACTGAACCCACCCTTCTACAAGCAGAACCATACATAGTTGGCGCTACTCGCTTTTTATTTTTACACAGTGCAGAGATATATTTACCAATATTATGATGAAACAGTTTCGTATTCATTACAATCTGAGCGTAATTGTTTGAACTGAAATCGAAGTTTTAGTTCCGTAATAGTCAAGTTACGTTGTGGAAAGAATGCTGAAACATACGTGCTCAGAAATATTCATTTCGAATGGACTACAATATAACACTTTTCGCTGTGATTTATAACTGAACATTCGGGTGCTGCAAACACAGACCATTTCTGTAGCATTGATAGCAAAGAAAAGTCTTGCAAGTTTGATTTTACTGTCTGAACAGTATCATTCATCAATGAAATCTCATTATTGCAAGATGTATAAAGGCAATGCACGAAAACCAGTGGTGTCATTAGGTACCGTGGTCCTGTGATTTACCCCGGCAACTTTGCTGCTAGCACCCACCTATATTCAGTAAAACCAATAAACGTTTATAAAGTTAACAAATATACAAAACAACTCCTATTTTTGTGGAAATCCCATGTACTTGTAAATTTAATGAAAATACTGGAAAACCCGGGTAAAAAGGTATGCTGAGTGTACGCATTTTTACCATGTAACCACGCCAAAGAAACTACAATCGGGAACCTTTGAGCAAACGGAAACTGGGGAAGAGTAAACATGACGGTGACAAATCAAGGTTCTTCTGTTCACTCGTTAACTTCTAATTATTTTTCTCCAGGTACAATTTTGTGGACGCTAATTAATTATACAGCGGTTGTAGTTTATAACATATTTTCAGGCAAATATTCGGAGGAGAAATCAAATAAATAATGCAAGACTTAAGTTCTTCACGTTACTGTACTAAATGTTTTGCATTTAAGCACTTTTTTCTTCTCAATATTAATACTGTCTCCGCAAAATATTAGGCTATGATTTAAAAAAAATAATCTCTCTCTCTCTCTCTCTCTCTCTCTCTCTCTCTCTCTCTCTCTCTGACACTGACAAATGTGCCAAATTGCAGGCTATAATTCGGTTCACAAAGGTCAAAAAATTTCGATCAAAACATTAATGCAGTCTGTAACGGAATTGTGTGTACTTAATGTCAATGCAATATAGGAACAAAAATATACTCGGTTTTCGTTACCGTCCACATTATTACCTGAGGTTGGTTTATTTTCGTATTTATTTATCAGAAGAGCTGTCTAACCTTTCAGATAAAAAATGTTTTAAGAATGTTAAATGTTTTACAAATACTTTCTTTTACGTTTTATATTTCATTTCAGTGAAGTAATGAATTTAACAGAATAAATTCTAACCATACAACAAATTAATAGATCTAATTTCTTTTGAAATCCTTCATGAATCTAAAAAACTAATATTATCCAGTTTTAGAATTTCGTTATGACTATTTTGTGCAATTTGCATATACTGCACTGAAGTACTACAGTTACACCTAATTTAACAAATGAATATACTACTGACCCACTTCGTAAAGGCAGAAATAAAAGATATGTTACCATCTCGAGATTTAATTACTTTTTAAACACCAAATATCCCCATATTTCATACCTAAACATGACAAAGAAACTGACCGCTCGACTGTCAGTGATTATAAAAACAATATGTATACAACGTCCGGGTTGCAGTATTGTCTGCAACAATTATTCCCATTCTGAAGGACATCACCCCATCCCACCTCGACCATGACAAATCGCTCTGGATTTTTTTTTTTCAAACTTCCACGCGAAGACTGACGAGAATAAAATAATCGGACAATCGTTTTATAAAAATTCGTCGAAGTGGATACCGGACATACGCGGTACAAAGCAATTTAGGTCGCCAGGGAACGCTGTGGTCGCCAAATTTCACCATTTGCGACAGTCATCGTAGGCGAGACAAAATTAGACGACATCTCGTCTTTGAGATGCCACTATCAGTTACCTTGACTATATCGAGTGCGATTTAACGCAAACAAAGAAGACACTGCCAAGTGAAAATATGGAACGCGGTGACTGCCTCATATATGGTCGCATAAGTACCGCATTTAATGTCAAAACTACCGCACATAATGTCAAAACTACCACATATAATAAGATGACAACATCATATAATGAAAATAAATCACCGCATGTAAATGATAAACCTCCCATTTTCATAAAGACTAACGACATATGATAGGCGTGTCGTTCTTTATGAAAGTATCGAGATCCATTCGCTCAGTGGGGGCCAGATTGAGTTTGTTTTAAAGAAAATCTTGCTGGCCTTTGAAGGGGACTTCATGTTTTCGATGTCGACTAAATGAATTGATAAGCATGTCTTATCCACTCTTCTAAATCTGAGGGAATGCAAACTAAAAGTGTCCGTCAAGGATACATCTGCCAACAACTGGCCAATTGCCTGGTTTTTAACGGCTCTTTGAGCACAACATTATACCGAAAAGTCGGAAGCTAGGTGTCTTTCCCAAAGACACACAGAGACAGTCAACCCTGGATGGTCTGAGAGGGGTATCAATCTCACGACCCTTGGATTACGTGCCAGACGCAAATCGAGATCCTTTAATTACGAGTCAGAAGTTCTATACAGTTTGTGAGCCGTGTGAATGTCTGCTGATGTTTATATATTATGATTACGTCAGGCATTACTTATTCGCAGCTAAAAGAGATCTGACAAACTTGCCTGCAACAAGAGTGACGTAAAAGGAATTACACTCTAAGTACCTAAAACAATGTGTAGGATTTTACTGCATGTCAGTCCCCACCCACCCCCCTTTTATATTTTTTTTTTCATAATTGCTAAGTATTCCGATCTTCTCTTATATTCTTAAGAAACTTCAAAACACCAATTTTTCTCAGATGTTTAAATTATCATGTTCACAACGTAAGAGCAATACCAAAATATCTGTCAGGGCTTAAATAATATTATGTCTAAAGTCTAAGACATACCTAAAATCTAATATTATTGAACTCTATTAAAGATTTCGTCAAGATATACAGACAGGCTACTTTTGGTTCAATCCATTATTATTATTATTATTATTATTATTATTATTAAGTTATTGAACTGGCATCATTCAAGATATTTCTAAAAGACAAAGTTAGATATTTAAAAAATATATAAAATATATAAAATCTGATTATACTTGTTTGTGTCATCATGATTGCAAACTATTAGAAAAGAAAATAATCAAGACCTTTCACAAGTTGAAATTGGTGTTAGACACTGATTGTCAATTTGCTTACTGAAAAATAACGAAAGTATGATCAAAAAGCATTTATATGTGTACAAACCATTGTGTTCATACGTTAAGTGAACTACAAAATGCCAGCACTGACATCTGATTTGACCTCACGGTCAAAAAGGTCAGATTTTTTAACCTGTTCACAACATCACAACAGCGCGGACATGGTGGCGGTCAAATTTGCACCATTTTCATTCAGGACCTATTACATATTGCAGTGAGCATTTAAGTGAAAACCCATGTAAATGCCACTAATTTTTCATTGGGAATTGTGATGACACGATTTTTAAGAAGGCCACTACGATTGCCATGCCGGAAGTCAGATTAGCATTTTCTTTTTAAAAAATTCCGGACCTATACAGATTCTTAGCGTTTTGTCGATATAGTGATTGGTTCACGACTTTCAAGACGGCCGCCAAGGCAGCTATTCTGGAGGTTAAATGTCAGCTGAGGGATAACAACAATAAAAAAAAAATAGTGGAAAAAATAGTGTTTTTGGAGTAAACCCCATGAACCATCAGTTCAGGAGGAGTGGGGAAAAGAGTCCGCACCATTTTGTTCAGAATCAACTACGTGCCATATGATATATTGTAGTGAAAACTCCGCGCCGAGATGACCATCCGTTAGAAGATGTTAAGATAACAATATTTTACAAATAGCGGTTGTACTGAACACCACCAGATCGGCATCATTTTCATTTCACGTCAACTACGTGTCAAAACAAACTTATAGTGAAAATACTACGTCGACCTGTGCAGGAGTAGCGATAACAATACAAGGATAGACATGTTGGATGTTAGATAAGCATCAGTTTCATTTAGAATACAATGCATTCCTGAAGTAGTATTTTGTTTGTTTTTGTGAAATCCAATCTCACTGTCACCATCCGTTTAGGAGATAACAAATTGCCATATTCCAGCTAAAACTCATGGTGAACAAATTGCCATATTCCAGCTATAACTCATGATGAACAAATTGCCATATTCCAGCTAAAACTCATGATGAACAAACTGCCATATTCCAGCTATAACTCATGATGAGCAAATTGCCATATTCCAGCTATAACTCATGATGAACAAATTGCCATATTCCAGCTAAAACTCATGGTGAACAAATTGCCATATTCCAGCTAAAACTCATGATGAACAAACTGCCATATTCCAGCTATAACTCATGATGAGCAAATTGCCATATTCCAGCTATAACTCATGATGAACAAATTGCCATATTCCAGCTAAAACTCATGGTGAACAAATTGCCATATTCCAGCTAAAACTCATGGTAAACAAATTGCCATATTCCAGCTAAAACTCATGATGAACAAACTGCCATATTCCAGCTATAACTTATGATGAGCAAATTGCCATATTCCAGCTATAACTCATGATGAAACAATACCTGTCATGACTTATTTTTAGCACACTGGTCAGACATAATATACTGACAACGACGCCAACGTACCGTAAAGATTTTGCAACGCTACCACGACGAAAGACAATGGAAGAAACGGAAGTCACGGAAAGGGTATGTGATTGATTTCTCTGTTGTATTATTATTCCCATAAATATAATAATCCTACTAATAAAGGCAATAGTTACACGGAATGTTCACAACATTATTCTTTTGACTTTAAATTTTTTTAATAATGCATAACTCAGGGTATTGCTGCATCTGTGCCAGTACATTGGCCCGATTAACAAAGATTTGCATTCGTCGAGAATAATTTCGAAAACTGATGCATTTCCATTTTCAGCATGACAATTATATAATTCTACACAATCAGTGTCGTTTTCTAATATTGAGAAGCATTTATTGCTTAGGTGTTGCAGTGTTCGTATTTAATATGAAATATCTTTAGGTAATAGTGTGTCATCTTACAGCAGTGCTGTCCAACATGCGGCCCGCGGGCTGATTTTAAATGGCCCACCAGAGCTCGAGCAATTTTTGGTGTATTTATGTAAAAAAAAAAAAAGTCAAAACATGCTTGAACTTTTATTGCTATACGTTTGTGCGCTGAACTATTACAAAGCATACATACATTATTACTGAATAAATTTTAATAAAGATAAACAATTGTGAATAATTTTTATAGTCGTTATTATTATTCATTCATTCATTCATTAAACTATGATTTATATGTATGTTAAATTTTCTGCTGCGGCCCTTTGCTTCAAGAAAAAATTTTCAGTGGCCCATGGTGTCAAAAAGGTTGGACAGCACTGCCTTACAGTCATCGTTTAAATGAGCAACTCACAATACTGTATGACATGAGGAAGAAATTAACCAGTCACTAACTACTAATGTTATGAGAAACAAAGATAGTCATAATATCACCCACGACTTACCAGTCACTCCTCTGTCGGTCCATATGTGCGTAGGTCTGTTTGACTCTACATTCCTCCTTTCGCCTGTCTGTAATTTGGTTTTACATTTTCGAGTTTGTGGACTTGAAATTATAGAGACAATTAAAAAGGTTTCTGAACATTTGCTATTTATTCTTTTGATATGTACGAGTTCGATTATGTAAATTCCCATGAAAATGTCATCAAACACAATTGAAAAAAACAACTTTTTACTAAACTTTCGCTGCGCATTTCTTACACGGTTCAAGCTTCATTCAGTGTTGCCTGCATTTTATCAAGGGAAAAGAACATCAGGAAACTAAAAGTATGTAAAAGCACAATTAATGACTTTTTTAAGAAAAAAATCCACACAAGGATTATCAACCCTGAAAATGGATATTCATCTGGACCTGCAGTTTCGGTGAATATCCTTGTGCTTGTGCTGATAAATCTTTGTATCAATTGAATGAAAAGTCAAACACTTTATAGTGTTGTTTTATTTTACTATTTGCTGCCTCGTTAAAGCCTGGGTTGCTTTCATTATTGATAGATGTCATGCATACGTCTCACTTTATTAGTGAAAAGTAATGTATGTCTTACTAGATGTCATGCATACGTCTCACTTTATTAGTGAAAAGTAATGTATGTCTTACCGATGTTCAAGTTACCAATTTTATGTTCTTCATAGTTAGCATTGATGTACCAATTCAATTATTTCCCTATGGGCATCAAATTTCGTTGAGATCGGTATTGTTCAATTACAAGAAAAAATGCGATAGATATCTCAACTTTACATGTATTAATGATGTTGAGTGAAAAGGTGGTCAAAGAGCCATAATGACATACGGATGTGTGATACATGATGGTATGAATTAGTAACAGATAATCGTTAGGAAATTCAGGAATATATTCTCTTCGATTAAAATCGATATTTCTTAACAGCACTATAAAACAAACTTATTGCTTTGTCCATTGACTAATGGGCCATTGGTACACATCAGCATATGGAAGACTATTTAATGGTGAGGCATTGGTAGCGAACTGATTTGCCAAGACACTACGGCGGCCAGCTCTGACCGAACTGGGAAGGATTTAACCTGCAACCCTGTAATTGCGCGAACAACCACTCAGCTACTGCATCTTCCACTTAAGATTTGCAGATTGTAAGTTATGAAAATATAGTAACCGATCCGGTGGCCTAGTCGTTAGAGCGTTCGCCTCGGACGCGGGAGGTCGCGGGTTCGAACCCCACGCCGAATCATATCAAAGACTTATAAAAATGGTACTAGAAGCTGCCTCGCTTGGCGCTCAGCATTAAGAGGTAAGTGTTAGGACTGGTCGGTCTGGTGTCAGGATAATGTGACTGGGTGGGACGTGATGCCCCAGTGTTAGACATCACTACAAACTGTCACACTGCAGCCGTCGTAGCGATATGACTGAAAAACTGTTAAAGCTACATTAAAATTAAACACACACACACACACACACATTAATGCAAACGCATTACTAAAGATGACGGTAACCCGCTCTCCATAATTTTTAAATTTAAAAAAAATGCCGAGGGAGAGGCTCGTCTCCTAGTACCACATACCATGTCTTGTAAAGACTTAAGGATGTAACAAGTTCTAATCAGCGACGTATTTAGTTCTCGGGTTCTTTTTGGTCTTATGCCGACACGAAAGTGCCACCCCCCGGGTAATATCAAAGAGATTAGGGGCGGCAGGAAGACATGGGTCGCGAACGGCGAATCTTATTTCCCACAACTACTTATTAGTTTCGTATTCAGGTTTGTTTTTTGTTATTGGTTTTTCGTTGGGGTAGGGGTGGTGGGTGTTTTGTTTTAGTTTTTTGTCTGTTTGCTTGCTTTGCTTTGGGTTGTTTGTTTTGTTTTAAATGCCGCCGCAATTTTGGCGCCCCGTACAATTTTCAGTCCCAGGCCTAGTCGGCCTGTGCGAATATATGTCAGTGTTTCTAATTATAACAATAGCACCAGATTTAACAGTTTTCGATAAACGTTTGATAACATATTTGTCTCTTGCTGTATGTACAGTGGCTTCGGGTATAGTTTTATCTTCTTAGTTGTTAAATACAGTCAAACCCACCTATCTCGACCTAGGTTATCTCGAGAACCCATGTATGTCGAGCACTTTTGGTCCTGTCCCGAAAAAATCCTTCTTTTTATGCTAATTTTTCCCCGCTTATCTCGATCCCTGTTAAGTCGATAATCCGGTTATGTTGGGCATAAGTTTCGGTCCGAAGTAACATGTGGACCCGCTTAATTCGAGGAAATGCAACTTTTAATGTCCATCTCAGAGAAATTTTACAAGAAATCCGGCGTTTCCGCTATTACCGGTACCTCGTACTGGCAAGGATGAAAAAAGTCGGTACAAGACCAAATTTTACCGGTACAAATGCCAATCAACCGATCTCATCAATGCATGGTTTATCACTACACAGAGTGGAGAAAATTATCATGTAAACAATACTGTATTACTTTCTTATCCATCACTATTTTCACAAGGAAGATCTTCATTTCTTCTTCTACTTGGGGTCAGTGGTCATCCATCACTGTCTTCACAAGGCAGATCTTCATTTCTTGTTGAACATTGGGTTAATGGTCGTTCTACAGGAGTCTTGCATGACGTATAACAATTTGTCTTTGGAGCTGACTTAACCGGGAACTTCTTGTTGTTGTTGTTGTTGTAGGGTTTAACACCATTTTTCAGCACACGATAGGCTATACATGGCGGCCAGTATTAATGGTGGAGGAAGAACCCGGGAAAACCCCGGAAAGAACCACCGACCCACGAGAAGCTACTGGCAAGCTTTCTCACATACCCGCATTTGCCGAATCCGAGACTCGAACCCACGCAGACAGAGGTGAGATGGCAGTGATCCGTAACGGATAGCGCTTTAGGCCACTTGGCCACTCGGGGCCCCTTCCGGGAACTTGAATGAAATAGATAAATTGATTGCATTCCATATCTGTTGCTTCCATTTCGGCATTAATTTTTTAGTCGCTTGTGCGTTCGAAAATCGTCACCGGTATCCTGGAGTCGCTGCTGACGCATTAGGATTGATCAGTGTGAAGTTTAGAAAAATTAGCAATAATAAACTTGTGCTAACGGACAGACGGACGACAGACCTTCGCACAAGCTCTTCTTATCTTTAAACAGCAGAGAAAAAAATGACCAAACACCATCCATCTACAGACAAGAAAAACACATGGGAGGTTGCGCTGATGACGGTTAGACGACAGACTATGGGGTATTGCTGTGGACAAGCAAGGTCTGACGTAATCATATGACCAAAACACCGACAGGCGACTAATAGTTATTCCCAGGCTTTACATATGCTGTGCTATGTTTAAAAATGCACTCTAGGCTGACTCCTGACATGAGCCAGAGCAAGTTTAACTCCATATATATAAATAAGTTTAACATTCGCAATTTAATAATTAAACATCAAAATAAAATAAAATGAAACGAGTCGTTATGAATATCAGTAATCGGTAATGCATACCATTTTTGTTTCAAATGGACAATACCAGGCCCCCACTGAGCGATTGGTTTTCACCCAACAGCCAGCGTCTCTGTACTTCAACTGCATAACACCTTGCTAGCTCGCTGAACATCGACATTCGCTGTCGGAATGAGACATTGCAGCAAAATGCAGACGAAGAACGAATATTGAAGTAAAAGCTAATATACGGCAACCATCTCCTACCCCGCAATTCGAAAATCTAACCTACTGTGTTAGGGCTGATGCCCCAAATTTAAAAGTGGAAAACAAAACTGTAATCAGAATAAGATACATATCATAGGAGAAGAGGAGATGATAAATACTGGGACGCGGACTTGAAAAAAATAAAAGGGCCATGGTTATGATATACACCACAACTCAACTGTTTATAAAAATCTGACAAGCACATAAAAACTGACGAGTGCACACGTCATGTTAATAGGAAGCCGAATGCAACAATATTTGCTATCTCAAAATTTCTCATAAACTCAATGCATGAGCTTACCTGATTCCAAGTACATATAGTTCAAGTTTCTGAACACAAAACACTGACAACAAACGGACGCATTAATTTGAAAGGCTTGTCAAACTATAACTGAGAAAATGACAAGGAAAATGTACGCTTACGGTAGCTAGAACTTTACATTTATGAGAAATAATAGTTTTTTGAAGTTTCACTGTTTACGATATTAACGACCGACAAATTGTGTGCCCTAATTACAATGAAAAAGAAAAGTTCCAAAACTAACTCTATACGTTACTGAATTAAAACGCTTGTTCATCGGGTTCTTTAATGATATGTACCAGGGATATCATCTGATTTTGAAATCTGTTTGACAGGACATCTATTTGTTATTTAAATTATTGCTATTATTATTTAATATGACAGGATATTCTCCAGGATTTGTTTATATAAAGACAGATAACTGAAGACCTACACCCACGACGGTCTGATGCAACCAAAACATTTGTTCGTGACAATAATATTAATTTATTTCTAAGGAGACATATGACTCAAGTACGGTTTCTTTGTCCAAAACCCTGTTTTACAGTTCGTGTGTCTTTAGTCTTGAATGTGCTAATGTGCCAATGGCATGGAATATGGTGATAAGTTAACAGTCTTTTGATGTATCACAATAATATAATCCAAAATTTCCCTTTCTTAATTCACAGTAGCTCCTTATTAATGATTTAATCCAAGAAGTATTAGTGAGCACTTTGTAATTCCAGTTAATAATTTTATACAACAAGACTGATTCAGTTCCGGATGTTAAGGTAGCAAATTAGCGATGAGTAATCTTTCAAGCAAACAACACTGATATAAAAAAAAAACAACTAAGACACAATAATAGAGCCAGTATGTGGGTCAGTTTCCTTTCTAAAATATCCAAAGTTGTCAAAAAGTTTAGGAATTTCCCAGTGGAAATCTAATGTCTTGGGCTCATATTCAAATAAACATCTTTACCATCATTAATATATCTGAATATTTAGCCTATAATCACAGAGAAATATTAGTTATGCATTACGTTGTTACAAAATAAATGTCACTAGTCAGGTAGACCATTAACTTGATTTTGGACTAAGGTCAATTACAAAATACAGATATCCATAACATGTAATCATTTAGAAAAGCCAACAAACAATACAAATTAAATATATATTATAATATTCACAACAACATTGGTCTATAATATATTAATACATGATTTAGTACATAACTGTGAAATGAAACTTATTTCAAAATAGTGACAACGCCATTTCGACTGCACCAGACCATACAATAATGAACATGATGCCATGCAACAGTGCAATGATTTATTGTCAATCAAATGTCGTCCTGTAATCCGATGAAAAACGTCTTTTATAGAAATCATTTTACAAATTAGTGCCGTTGTGTCATTTCGGTTAATACAACCATGATATAATTTCTCCATAGGTAATACATCTAACAAGACATTGTAACTTTATACAATATGCCTTAAATGTACGAATGGCGAATGCATAATGACCTAGATATCTGAATGTATTTCATACTTTCAGAGTCACTTCACTACACTATTCTGCGGTACATTTGAATGAACTCTGTATCTTTCGTTAGGTGATAAGTGAAATCTTGCATAAATGTGCGCTGATCTCAAACTGAACTTACGAAACTCGTCGCAGTATCTTTTTCATATCTTTTTATTCGTTAAAGCACACTCCAGATACAAATTACCCGACTTCACAAATTTCGCTTGATATGACTATTAATTGAGGACCATCATAAGAAATCTTTCAGTGAGAAAAAAACATGTTGAACCATTCATTCTAGAGAAGCAGGAGTAGCAATAACAATATTTTCATGAAGTCTGAGCCGCACCATTTTCCCTTCGGACAAAATGGATATCACAAAACGTCTTTCTATGAAATCCCCATGCCAATATGGCCTTTCGATAACGATTTTCAAAACAGCTGCTTTGGCAACCATACTAGATTTCTGAGTCGCACCATTTTCATTTAGGTTCAACTAGATATCATGAGAAGTTTTCAGTGAAAAGCCTATGTTGATATGACCATCCTTTCTGGAATGATAACATGTTCAAGACGATTGCTATGTCGTACTGGACAACAGATCAGCACAATACTCATTTAGGAGTAGCAACAATAAGATTGTCAAGATGGCCGCCAATGAGGACATGCTGGATTTTCAGAACGGCACTCTTTCTTTTAGGACCAACAAGACAACATTAGAAGACTTAATGAAAACCGCGTGTTTATGTGACCGTCCGTTATGGAAGAGTAACGGTAACATGATTTTCAAGATGTATGCAAAGGTGGCCATATTGGATATCAGACTGATACTATTTCCATTTAGAACCATGTAGATATCATAAGATGTCGTTTTGAGAAAGCAGTAACAAGATTTTCAAGATAACTGCTGTGGCGGCCATGATGGATGTCCAAGCGGCACCATTTTCATTTAGGATCAATAGACCATAGGATGAATGTGTGTAGTTTAGGAGTGGCGATAATAACCTTGTGCTAAAGGAAGAACAGATTACGGTCAAAGGACGAAAGAAAGGACACCAATAATCCCGGAAGGTCTCCAGTTCTATGACCGCTAGAGCTAAAAGACTAGGTTTATATTTTCCTGCCTTTTTTTCCCCCCTCTATCAATACGGACGTCAGTTAGTGAAATAGTGGATCTCACTGACTTGAAGCGTTTGAGGTAGGACCGAGAGTGCACGACGGTTTAAAAGTTTTATATAACCCATTGTGTTTGAGCTAGAGCGGTGAGGTTGTTGTTTATTTTATATAAATTCCAAACAATTTATTAAGTATGGGTTTTGGAGATCTGAAAGTATGGTTGGGGACCTTGTCTTGGAAATTGAACAGATCGGAACCGTATAAATGATGTATAAATTAAATAAACACAAGGAGATAAATTCACACTTGCGTACAACACAGAGCCAGGGTAATGCATCTTCGTTAGCCAAGTTCCAATATATTAATCCCATCTACACCTTGGCGGATCGAGATTATATATCTGTGCTTCGGGTCGGTGAATTTCTGTGCCATCGCATCCAGTCCAAATTAAGTTGTTCAAATTTAAACACTGTTCCTAATGATCGAGATAAGGGGAGCACACAACTTAAATGGACTCATAAATAACCAATTTTCCACTGCCGGTCCGTGTATGTACAAATACCTTCACTCAAATACACTTGTAATGACATCTCTCAGGTACGTAGTCATACTGTCGATGTTTAACTTACAAAGTATCCTTCTGAAGTCAATTGCCTCCACCATACAATGCACCTCTGTTACACGCTACTGGTTAGTTGACATTATATACTAAGGGAGGCAACTCATGAAATCAAACAGATGTCGCTAGGACAAAGCACTAACATATCTGCTCGATCCGCCAAGGTGTAGAGAGGGTTAGTATATCGGAACCTTGGCTAGCGAAGATGAGGGTAATGCTCCTTGAGCAGTAACTTGCCCATGGATCGTAACTCTGAAACTCTTAACATCAAGACCCTAAAACTACATGTACGCTTATTGGACACGAGGAGACAAATACATATATACAGTGTTGTACACAGGCCCTCGGACTAGGCAATATTCTAAGAGGCACTGGAAGGGCGGGACGTGCAATGTTTGGCATACCACTGACCCAATTCTAGTATTCAAATTACCGGTATGCAGTAAAACGTGGGCAGCATAGTTGCTTTGATGTTTTTGCTATAATTTTCTTCCATGTTTTGAGCGGTAATGTCATTTTACGATATCCATTTTAAGGGTTTAAAAAGTCTGATAAATATATTACATGTTGACAAATAGAATATAACTAGTTTTTGCTAAAAGATTAGTCATTCCTAATTTTTCAATTCTGAATGACGGATTCATTCAAAGCGAAAACTGTAGCAACTACATTGGTCTGGCCCCATAACTCTACTAACTTGACCTCTTACATCATACAATCTACTATTGTTCGATGACTAGAAAATTATTAAGTGTTAAATACAATCATTTTCCAGCAAATAATGAATTTCTTTTTTCAAACATTCTGTTTGAGAAAATTCATCCTGTACCGGTGTTGTTTCACATGCGTGGAATTTACAATTTCAGCGTCATGATAGATTGTATTTGTTCCTGTAGGAACAGCTGGAAATAAGTGCTCATTTTCAAGTAATAACTGTTTAAGTTCATTCTTTTCCTGTTGCTGCAAATGTGAAGGTTTCTGGTCCAGATTATTCATAATTTCTGAATTTCGAAGATTTGTTACTCCAAAGTCAATACAGTCGGATTCCATTCCATCACTTAAATCTTCACTGTGTGGGACAGGTACAACTAAATTAATTGCATGCTTAGCCTGGCTATCTCTCTCAACTGTTACGTATATGTAATTAAATTACTTGTGTGTTAGTTTTAAATTTCTTTTTATTTTACTTTTGTTTCAATACATTTTATTTTAATGATAATTTTTTCACTGGATTTAACGTTGTTTTTTTTCCAGAAAATTCAGTTCAGTTCTTTTAGCCTGATTAGAACGCAATAGTGTTGCTTCATTGTATTTTTAGCTGACATAGTTCTTGATCTTGATTCAGGTTTGGTAAACACAGAGTGAAAATCATTGGTCGTAATCAAGGTCATTTTTGGCTTGCGTCAGCTCTGATGTAAAAAAAAAATTTTTAAAATCGTTTTTAATTATTGAATCTTATAGTAAGATTCGTTCAGTACAATCGAACCTGTAAACAGCCTACGTGCTAACTGCCTTACTATTTTACTGCGCTGTTCGAATTAAGTGACCACGTGACCCATCACGCGGGTCTGAAATTACGTTTTTAGTTGGGTTTAATACTCATATCTCAGTGGTTTAATTTAGTCGTAGTTTACACCTTTAGAGCTCAAGGTGTTTTTATTGTTGATGCCAGTTTGATTTAAACTTCTTCTATTTTTTGGATTTAATAATTTATATTCCCTGGAAAATACCAGTGCTTATAAAAATTCTTGGACAAAGACATTTAGTGGAAATTATTCGGAATTCTAAAGCCGGAATTATATTCTTGCTGACTCAACAAGGAACTGTTTACACATCAGCACAAAACTGGTTATAGAGGACGTCATCGCCTTCCATCTTGGAACTTCATCGAGATTCGAACTTGGATTCAATTAGAACTGTTTAGTGATAGGACTTATATTTTTTAGTTCTAGGATTAATTTTTGGATTAGATTCACAAACCGTAAGTCCTATTTCATATTTTTACCTTGTTTTCTAGGGAAATAAATTATTTTGTTACATTTACAAAGCTTGCTGGCTTCACTCTTTTCTTTGTTACTTTGAACGAACCTAGTCAAGTAACACAACATACTGGTACTCCTTTAATAATTTATTTACATTCCAGAAGTACTATTATTGTAATTGAACTCATTCATTTTCTTCTTAACTTTTTAAGGGCCATAATACCTAATCTGAAGAAAATTTTGAAGAATGAGCAAGAGAGAAAGAACTCTATCACCAGACTGAAAATTTCTCTCCATTGTAGTTCTGTCAAACCTTAATCTCAATTTTGACTTGAATTGCTGAATGCCAAGTTCAAGCGTAACTGGCTGGAGAATTCCAGACATAAAATTTGACCCTTGATCAGATTGGTCATATTTGGGAGGGCCAAACTGAGTTTTAAAAAACCCAACAAACTTTATCAAAGCTTTTACTATAGTTTTAGTTTAATATTCCTCCAAGGAATTGTCTCTGGGAATCTTGTAGAAGCACACATTATGGTCAACAAGTACTGGTTACCTGACTTAGTCTCAGGTAACGGACCCACACAATCTACTGTTATTCTGCTAAATGGTTCACTCAGAGCAGGAATAGGTTGCAAATGAGCCTTAAGTATCTTCTGATTGGGTTTTCCTACCATCTGACAAGAGCATCTGCAGTATTTACAAACATCACTTTTAATTTTTGGCCAATAAAAGTGAGTCAAGATCTTGTGATAAGTCTTATTGATCCCAAAATGACCAGCCAAAGGAGTGTCATGGGCCAGACTAAGAATATCCTGTGTTACAATTTTGGAACTACAATTTGATAGTTCACTGACCACTCGTCATCAGGAGGTACTTCAGGTGGTCTCCACTTTTTCATAAGAATCCCATTTTAACGAAATAACAAACAGGTACTTCTGCTGCTTCAGTTTCACTAATGGCCCTTTGAAACAAACAGGAGATCTCAGGATCTTTTTCCTGTTCGACGATAAGTGATTGTCGTTTGCCACCCTGATTAGAACAAAGAGAATGAGCAGTTAAAAGAGGATCGCTGTGATCAATACCTTTCATTGATTCAAACAAGGAGTGAAAGTGACCTCATCAAAAGCCTGACCAATACATGTATCAGCTAAAGGAATGCTTTCATGATCAACATCATTCCAAGAGTTTTCGTTACCATAGCTCTAGTAACTGCACAAGCTGGGTATAAATCATGGATGGTTTTTTTCAATAGGATCGACCTTTTGATCCTAACAAGGCTTGTCAGTTACAAGTGGATTAACCACAACCTTGTCTCCAGCTAGGTCATTGCCTAGTAATAAATGAATGCCCTCAATGGGTAAAGACGACACTCTTCCGACTGTCACAGGTCCTTAGACTAAGTCTGATGACAAATATACAGAATGGAGAGGAACATTAGCAAAGCCGCACTCTACTTCTTGAATATGAACACGCTCACTTGAAGAAGACTTCTCAGAAAAAGGCAAGTACCTGATAATAAAAGACTCTGAGAAGTTCCTGTGTCCCTTAAATTCTTAATAGGGTTAGGATTGGCTGAATCATCCAAGAGTGATATAGAACCCTTCGACATGAATGGTTCATAATTCTCCATAATAAAATCAGACTGGGGTTTAAATGACTCAAAAATTGTATTGCTTTCAATACATGACCGTGACCTTGACCTCTTAGAAATAAGAACATTTGGAATACGTCTGTTTTGATTCTGTTGCTTATGTTTCAGTTTGTAGCAATCAGAAATAACGTGTCCTTTCTTCTTGCAATAGAAATGGATAAGGCTTTTGATCAGTCTTATCAGATTTCTAAAAGTTGTGCCTGATTGAGATTTAGAAGAGCTCGTATTAGGATGAAATATTTTTTTCTTACCAGACGACTGCTGTGTGGAAGACTTAGTGTCAAAAGAAACTTTATGAGCTAAGGAATACTCGTCAGCAATACGGGCAGCATTTTCTAAAGTTTCGACCTGATACTCATCAAGATAAGTTTTAACGTCACTGTGGAAGCAATTCTTGAACTCTTCAGTTAATATGAGTTGTCTGAGACTTTCGTAATCTTGATCAACTTTCTTTGCTACGCATCACCTCTCAAATAACAGCTCATTTTCTCTTGCAAATTCGACATGAGTTTGTCCAGTTTCTTTCTTTATAGTTCCTCAACTTTTGCCCATAAGCCTCAGATACTAACTCATAACCCTTCAACATTCCTTAACCAGATCATAGTCGGCACTTTGTTGTACTTACTGGGAAGCACAGATGTCTCGGGCTTTGCCAAAAGGTGCACTTTGTAATAACAGAGTCCAATGCACTCTTGACCATTTCGAATTTTCAGCAATTTTTTCAAAATGAGGAAAACATTTAGCTACTTCTTTTTCTCTAAAAGGGTGTAGTAACCTACTTGAATTTGTGTGTAAAGTGGAGGATTGCTTTTCACTTGCCAGCTCTAATTCTTTTAATCTAAATTGATATTCCCTTTCTTCCTTTTCTCTTTCACTCTGCAATTGCATTTGTTTCTGTCTTCCATCTTTCTCCAATTGTATTTGTATTTGTTTTTCTTCTTTCTGTAACTGCATTTGTCTCTGTATCTCCTCTTTCTCCAATTGCATTTTCTTCTCTCTTTCCTCTTTATCTAGTTTTATTTGTTTTTCCTCTTTCTCTTTCTGAAGCTAAATCTTTCTTAACTCTAACTCCATCTTGTATTTTAATTTTTAATTCCTTTAATTTTATGTTAGAGTCTGTAAAAGATCTTCCTAATCAAATCCAAAGCCCTTTTATCCAGAACATTCTTTTCCACCAAATATTGGACAAAAATATTTTTTAGTTCTTGCTTCGTTAAAGAAGCATTTGCCTCAGAAAGCTCATATTTTCTGGCAAGCTTAAGTAATTCGTCCTTTATCAAGGAGTCTAACTGTTCCTGGGTTGGATTTGAAATAAAGATCTCCACTTTAGATGACATTGTAAAAGCCTGTTAGTTTCACTAAAGATTTCTAGAATGCGAAATAATACCTGGGATTTAAAAACTTCCAAAACAAGGTGAATTTAAATTTCAAAACAAAGTTTTCTTACATATTTTACCGAAATTCGTATCCCGGAAGAGTCCCCAATTTTCTGTTACCAGTCTATGCTCTTAAAATAATAACAGAAAGGAGTGAAAGGCAACAAGCGTTGTAAAATTCAACAAATAATTTATTCCCCTATAATACAATGTAAAAATGAGAAAAAAAGAACTTACGGTATTGCCAATTAAACCCCAAAATAATCCAAGAATTGCAGACACACGTCCTAATAATGTAAAGTCCTGACTAAAATTCAGTACAAGTCCAGAATAAATCCAAAACCTGACTCCAATGATGTGTCTGTCATAGCTTATGGAGTACTGATGTGTCAACAGTCTTTTGTTGAATCACAGTAATATAAATCCAGGTTTGAATTAACTATAAATTCCAGAGAATGTCTCTATCCCAGAATTTTATCGGAGCACTTTTTTATTTCCAGAGAAAATAATCACCTGAATACAATAATTTGAAGAAATAAAATTTCCAGCTTAAAAATGAAATACTGGACACAACATATAATACAACTTAAAAGTGTTAGGTCTTAAAGCACGACTGAAAAAATTCTCTCAGTTGCAAGATTATATAGTTCTCTACTTGACCTCAGGTCTCAATTATCATTTTCTAAAAATAACACATTACCTGATGGAAAATAACTTTCTAGAATGATCCTGATGTTTACAAAATACAAACCATAACCTAGATTACCGGTATGTAAAATTCACATAGGAAATTTCAAAACCTAGACCTAGACCCAAATAAACATATTTACTTCTGTTAATAATATTGATTTTAATCCCATACACATAGTGAATAATTTTGCTATATATTAGTTGTTTACACAGAATAAAATTTAAAAAAAAGCCAATTTGGGTCAAGCAGAAATGAACTCAGTTTTGGACAAGGTCAAGTCCAACATACAATGTTACAATACAATAGCATGTAATAAGTTTTTTAAATTGTTTTAAAAACCTAACTAACAAACAATTAAATTAAATATTCATAACAGTTTGGAAGTTTGATGAACGTTTTATTGTATCCATAATGAAAACTTGTTAAGTTTTGAATTTTGTTAATCTATAATTAACATTTTCAGTGTCCTCAAACAAACTTATTCAACACCCAATACAATTTCATGCAAAACTTTCAATTCCATACCATGAACGAGTACGAACTTTCAAGATCTGTTGTAATTCAAATTTTCACAATATTCAGTCAACGAGATTTTTCAAGGATAGAAAGTATAGAAACCCGTACAAGATTGCTTACATACAGACTAAACGTACCTGGTTGACAAACATATCAAATCTAGTGTCAGCCTTGTTATACAAGCTCACCTTACACCTGCAACTGATAATTAATTGGTGGGGGTGGGGCAATCTCAATATCAGCAAGAAAAATCTCGTACAATTTCATTTAATAATGTAATGTTCGTTTCTCTTTATATTTGTCAGATAAAATGCAGACTAAACCAAAACATCTGACATGCAATCCTGGATTCCGAAGGAACGCATTGCATACATCTCCAAGTTCATCTACCTACACAAGTTGTCGTCATGCTACTGCATATTCCGATCAACGCTCCATGTGTGTGATAATTACATAATACTTTGGACCCATGTTGCGACACCGCATTTGTGCTTTTTGTCTCGTGATGTCCTTAGTGCATATATCGTTATAGGGTGGTAAACTTTTCAGACTTAACAAGAATGATATGTTGGTGAAAATGGGTCAAGGTCTTCCAACGCATTACTCTTCGCCCTGTTAACATGCGCTATCACGTTATGCGAAGTCCTTGAAATTACTTGATCAGAAGTTATGAGAAAGCAGCTTCTCACGTGTTTGATAATATCGAAATAATAAGCAGCTCTCCCACTGAGAGGATTTGGTCGTAACACTCATTCTTTAATAGTGAAACTAGATTCACTCTCCGTACCAAGTTCTTGATGCGTTCAATTATTATTCCTCTTGCATGGTTTGTAAACATTAATTTTGCACTGATACATTCTGAATTCTTCTGAAATGAGTTTTGTTTTATCTTTCAGAAATTAGACAATTATCTTTACTGACGGAATTACCCGGCTCTTTCTTCGGGAATTAAAATATTGTTAGGTGTGCAATTTCTTTCAAGATTACCTTTATCTCAGAAAATCTCAATATAGTCGTAAATTTTTTATGAAAGACAATATAAAATCTCAATTTGATGAGAAATTTCGAGAGACTAAGACCTGAACGCTAAATCAAACAAGAACCAAGATCACCAGACAATAATACCTTCTTTTACGGAAACTGCCGGAAAGCAATAGCTGCAGTGACAAGAACATTATTTTTAACAATTTATCGTGGAGATACAACTGTACACAATTATTATGGTATAACTTCGGAATGGCAGAATGGTCATTTAACCATACATACAGGTATTAATTGTACCCCTTATATATTTATGTCTCATGGATATATTTCAAAAAGTGGTGGCCTCCCGTATTTCAAAGATTTTACATAAACGCGATTTCCCGGAAGCTGCCAGTTTGATCGTGTTTATAAAAACGTCCACATCAGAAAATATAAAACTATGGTTAAAGTATACATTTTCAAGCTTCAAAAATGTTCTTACTTTCTTAGCTAAATTATTCCAAACCGTAACAACATTCGTGTGGAAACGGACCTGAGCCGCCGACATTTTGCACAAGCAAGACTGATAATGCGGTCACATTATCATGCCACATCTGACATAATCCGTTTGAAATGTTTTCCTCATTTTGTATCATATTCATATCAAATAGGTTACTTTTTAAAATTTGGACTTTTGATTTTATTTAGATACTAATGACAGAATAAAATTCTATTAGAAGTAACACTTTTCAGTTTTTTTTCATAAGTTGGTACAACAGCACCCAATAATATAACAATGGAATTAAGGCTACTACCAGTTTTACACGATCGTTGTGACCAGTCTTGCCGGTATTCAACATGCATGACGGTCCGGGTCGATCTTCACATGAGTGTCGTTTCAGTTTGTGATTTAGTTTTTAAGAAAGTTAGAACAAATTTGAAGATTGAAAGAATTTGTAAAGAAAAAAAATGTTCTGGGATTACCGCCACTTTTTAAGTGCATGATACATGGGGGCCATTATCACTGGTGGAGAAAAAAACCGGGAACACCTCAGTGAGACAAACAAACCCACCGGAATTTGACGTCAAGCTTTCTCACGTAGGCACATTGGCCGATTCCGTTAATCGAACTCACGCGGACAGAGGTGAGATTATAGTGATAGGTAAAGGCGAGCGTTTTAGGCCACCTGGTCACCCACCCCTATCACCACCACCATCATAAAAACGTAAGGACAATTTCAACAGTAACTTTTTTCTCTGACGAAAACGTTCGCAGCAACGTTAAAATTAGTTCATCTGTTTCAATGAACACAATTCTTTCTAATACCTTGAGAATTCGACAATGAACAGCAAAGATACTTTTAAAAAATACCACTGAGTTGAACCCATGAAGGGGGGGGGGGGCAACTCATGTACTCAGTGAGCAGTTTTGTCCTTTAATCAGCCATTGAATTTTCTTTCCTTCATTGGTGTGTGTGTGTGTGTGTGTGTGTGACTTATAAATATAAAGATGATTTGTGTAACACATATAACCTGGTCTGTCTATAAAAGTGTAGATGACCAAACCACTCTTGAGAATCATCTTAGAACATCGCGTGTTTAAAATTTTGTGAAAACGAGCCCTGTTACCACAAATCGAGACACTAAGTGTAAATTATACTTTTGAACAAACAAACAAGCGTTTTCCCCGAAAATGTAACAAAACAAACTGGACAATCTGGCTTGATTTCGGTGGTGATAAGTCCATCGTTTTGCATAGACGCTGCGGAGTAAATGCTTATAAAATTAATTAACTAGCTTACACAAGTAGTTAGTCATCACACTCTCTATCTGTCTGTCTCTGTCTCTCTCTGTCTCTGTCTCTCTCTCTCTCTCTCTTATCTACAAATGCCAAATGCACGCTGCTATCAACTTAAATCTACTAACTTTACTGATTATAATTCTATCCTGTGTGCAGTGTCCACTCAAGGGACCATCTAAAAGCGATAATTTTATGGACTGGTTGTCACTATATACAATTAACAATGCCCTGATATACTTGTGACCTGTGGAACTAAATCTTAAAACTCGGGTGATCCTTAAGGACCGACCATTTCAATCTGGCTTCTTTGGGGGGTGGGGGGGGTGGAATTTTTGAGTGATAAAAATAAATTCGGGCTCTAAAATAGCTTGAACAAATATTCTTGCTCTGATTTAAAGCTAAAAAACCCCAACTTCTATTACATCTCTCATATTAGCTGACAAAATTATCTTGATGTAAACGAAAACAATTATAGCCCAGCTCTTAAGTAAATACCCTCCCCTTGAATTAAATGAATTAACTGTTCGGTCCCTTATCATGCATTATTTTTACCCACTTCAGCTCGACTTGACTGTATATCTTATTAAGTATGATTGTATATCTTATTAAGTATGTATAAATAAACCAAACCGTACACATCTAATCTCAGTACTTGTACCACGTCGAACGACGCGTGTGTGGGGTGACTAGGCCTAAATAAAATTGGCACAAAAGAACACCGCTGGAACTAAGTTGCACAAAAGGACGCATTGAAACAACGTAACAGTCTTTGTCGCATACAACAAATGGGTACATGACCGTCGAAAGCCTATCAATCTGTAACTGGATCTATGCCATCTTTATTTATATCGGATAGGTACGCAATTTATCTATGGATTAAGTCGCTCATGTGATATTTGCATACTTCTCCGAGTTTGTTGACCTATCTCCCTTTGTTGCTTCTCACCCACTTTCATTCACTGACCCACTGCGGGAATGACGGCTACGTATCTTATGAGGCCGTTCAAGAATTCAAATTCTAATGTTGTTTTGTTTTGTTTGTTTTATGGGGGGAGGTGCTGTTTTGTTGGGTTTTTTTAAGTAACGAAGTTTCACTGTCAGAAAATTGTCTTGATGTTGGCTCGTATCACTTAGATAATGAAAAGGCACAAACTTGAAAAGAAAAGGCAGAAGAAAGATAAAACACCCATGCAGCCACATGCTTTCATCTCCTGTCTGATTTACCTGTACCGAGTTATTTGTACTTACCCAGCATAAGAAGTTTAATCGTCCTTTTGGCAATCCGCTTTTCTTTGGCCAACCGGGCATCGATTTGTTTGCTCAAAGCTTTCAGTCTTTTAGAATCTTTATCCATGCACAATGCTAGACAAGACATATTTCTGCTTTTTTGCTGTTTCGTTTTTTAAATAAACAAGAATCCAGTGAGAATCAAACACTAATTCCCGAGTTTCTGCATGTTGTGGTGTCTTCTAGTTTATTTCCCATAAAAGAATTGTGGGTAAATTTTATCGTCTGCAAACTGGGTGGCGTATTTGAATGGATTCAAAACCTAGGTAAACATAGTTATGTTATGTTAATCGTTGTCAACTGACGGAGAGATACGTGTCGTTTATATTTTTATTTCGTAAGGACTGCTTTTGTTCATTACTTATAAGGATTTCAGTAGACAACATGTATTTCAAACGTGAAATAAAATTACGCTAAGGATGCTAGCAATGTAGCAACAATCAAAGGAATGAAACATTTTGAACATTTTATTTTCTGGAGGTCAGAAGAAATGTTTTGGATAGATTGTATTTGACCAATCATAAAATGCAGCAATGAGTAAGCCAATAGGCTACAAGCTTTTTTTTCGCAAAACATACTGAATAGCTAAAAAAAAAAAAGTACAACAGACACTTGGGATTACGACTATTGATATTATTAAAAACATTATCACATTTTTTTTATATGCATTACAGCAAATAACAAGCACCCAAACGGAAAATTACATGTCTGTAATTTTTACGTCTCTTTAGCTCGCGTGACCCTACAATGCCCCAAACCGCCGCCTACGATGATGCAGGTCATGTAGGCGTTCAGAACCAAGTATTTCAGTAATGATTGTCATTTGATCGAGTTAGATTACCCATACCTTTAAATTGTAATTATTCACTTTATTTGGATTCTCATATATTCATATTGCTTTGAAAGGTCATTATTTATATGCCACGAGAAGTACTTCCGGCAAAGTCAATGGTAAATTGTGTGGACATTTTTGGACGAGGTCAACCTTAAGATGTGACCCAGTACAAACCTGAGCGGATGTCGCGCCCTGTGTCACAGTGAAAGCTACGCATGTTGACAAAAAAAAAAAAAAAAAGAAAAAGAACAACAACTCCATCGTATTACCTACTATGTGACGATTAGATCCGGTTTTTTTGGGTGGTGTGGGGTGTTGTTGTTGTTGTTTGTTTTTCTTTTGCTTGTTATTTTTCAAACCAGTTTAGTACCCGGCTACCAGTGTACAAGTCCATAGCGATAAAAAAAAAATTTACGTCTTGAAGACTTTTGTATAATATATAATGTGCAGGGGAATTCATCATTCCTGATCGAATAGGCTTTGGTTCAACTATTTTGGTATTAAATTTTAGAACAGCAATTAAAATTTAATTTAATTTGAGCAAATGCGCCTACAAGACGTGTATGACTTTTACTATATTGCGCAACACATCTCTTCACAATGGGGGGGGGGAGGCCCTGAGTGGCCGAGTGGTCTAAAGCGCTCACCGTTACGGATCACTGCCATCTCACCTCTGTCTGTGTGGGTTCGAGTCTCGGGCTCAGCCAATGTGGGTATGTGAGAAAGTTTGCCAGTAGCTTCTCGTGGGTCGGTGGTTCTTTCCGGGGTTTCTCCGGGTTCTTCCTCCACCATTTATACTGGCCGCCATGTATAGCCTATCTTGTGCTGAAAAATGGCATTAAACCCTATAACAACAACAAATCTTACACAATGCTTGAGGACGCATCGAATCTCTTCTACAATCCGAACCAGCAGAGAGAGAGAGAGAGAGAGAGAGAGAGAGAGAGAGAGAGAGAGAGCAGAAGGTCCTTTTGAAAAAGATGATTCTTTATCAGGGGCGTACCTAAAATATTTGGCAGCCGGGGCGGACCCTTTTATGTTTCAAGTAGATTTTAAACAGTACAGTGCTGTCATAAGCAAACTGGGATTAAGAAAAGTGCAGGACATCAAAACTTTAGTGAACATGTAATACTGCATTTTATGCAATAAAAATAATTAAACAAACCAGCCTAGTAGTGGTATTTGAACTCTCCCGATGGCACCACCCCCACCACCCGCCTTCCTTCTGGCTGTCACCCGGGACGGACCGCCGCCCCTCCCCCCCCCCCGCACCCGCCTTAGCATGCCACTGTTCTTTATTTCAAAAGCCCAAACGGACTGCGTGGATACATTATTTCAGTTATCTTAACTGAATGGCGAATACAACAATAAACAACAAAGCAGCATCTTCTGTTTAACACAAATTATTTAGTAAAAAAATCCCAGCAGAATTACTTATCTGTGCAGGTGCAGCTCAATGCAAACGAAATAAGCAGGTTCATTCACAAATTTTCTCCTTGGGGGCGGGGGGGGGGGAAGAGTTATCTTCCTTATTAAGGGAAATAATATGAAGATAAAATCAAATGGTATGTAATTAAAATTTAAGACATGGCCAGTTATAAATATTTACAAGGTAGATGGATATAAGATGTTATTATGATTAGAAGATTAAGAAATGAAAGTGGACAAAAATTATTCAAAATGTAGTACTCTGGGCATTCCAAAGTTTTATCAATTGCTTTTTATTTTCTGAAATATTTCTGCATATATTTGTGTGTGTGTGTGTGTGTGTGTGTGTGAGAGAGAGAGAGAGAGAGAGAGAGAGAGAGAGAGAGAGAGAGAGAGAGAGTTAGTTTTGGATTTTTAACGTAGCTTTAACAATTTTTCAGTCATACGATGTCTGCAGTGGGACTCTTTATAGTGATGTCTAGCACTGGGCATCATGCCGCAGACATGTAGCATGATGTCCCACCCAGTCACATTATCTTGACACCAGGCCGACCAGTCCTAACACTAACCTCTTAATGCTGAGCGCATAGCAAGGCAGCTGTTAGTATCTTCTTTATGTTTGGTATGACTCGGCCGGGGTTCGAACCCACAATCTCCAGCATAGGAAGCGGGCGCTCTTTTGGGTTAGTCTTGATGTCTATAGTAAATGTTATAGGGCACTACGGGAATTTAACACGTGGGGGCAGTCTAGGTCTCTAGGAGAATTTAACATGTGAGGGTTACTCTAGGTCTCTTCAGGAAATTAGGCAAAAAAATGTGTTTCCGGTCGGCCGACCGTCCCTTTTTCTCACTGCCGATCCTAGCACTTCCCCAAAAATTCGCAAAAATCGATTTGTGCATTTAATTGAACCGGTTTTGCCCAGTACTTTAAGGCGCTTAGTACATTGTAAATACTATTCATTATAATAAATATAATGTCTGAAAAAAAACATACTTACCATAATTTTAAAACCAGTGCAATAGGAAACACACGTATTGTTTTTTGTTTTTGTTTTTTTTTGGGGGGGGGGGGACCTTAACATTTTTATGAGCCGTTTCAATGTCGAAAATATTTTAGATCTCTACGGGAAATGTAATGTTAACATTTTTTATTACAATCCTACACACGTCTAATGTAGAGCCCCCGCTTTTTAAATTACAATCTCAAACACACCCAACTTTCCATCACCCGTTTTTCATTACAATACAACTCACTATCCAATGAAAAGTGTAGGAGGATTTATAGTCACATGCTACTCTCGTACAAACACAATTCACATCAGCAGGTAAGGGTGAGGGTGTTTATATAGTCACACTATACCCACATGAAAATAAGGCACGGGTACGGGGTTTCAGTTGTAAACATAGACAAAGACAGAAAAATCTGCAATACTTTATACAGTATCTCTGTTTTCCATAGATTCATGTTGTCTTGGAAAGGATATTTATGTTTCTGCCATCAGTCCTCTCAGTTGGTGGCCACACTTCCCTACAATTAGGCTCATTGTTCTTCCAATCCAAATCAGAGGTTGTTGCTGCTGCTGCTGCTGCAGTAGCTCTTTATCATGGATCCAATTTTATCCCCCCACCCTTTCCTCATATTTTCTTGGATCCTCATCAATTTCATACTGAGACGCTCAAAGTCCCTTTATTTCGTGTGTCTTTCCCTTTCCTTCTTCTCAGCTCAGAATGCCGTTATCTTCACCACCTCTTCTTCATTTACTTCCCACCCGAACTTCATTGCAAGACTTAAGGAGTTCGTCTCCCGCTTTACGTGATCATGATGATTATCTTAAATTAGAGACATACGCGGCCATTCGGCCATGTACGTCTTTACGTACAGCGTACTATTTATTTACTCATCAAATGGGTGCTAGGCGTAGAAGGAGTGCGCCTGGACGTCACTGGCAGCTCATGTTGGTCAAGGGTTGGAAACTTTCGATTTCATTGCCGGAAATAAATAATGTCTAATTGTACATGGATAATTTGGAACGGCAAGTAGTGGGTATAAAGAATTTTGGTTGAATCGGTCCTGTTTTGAGTTCTGTCCTCACTTCTTTCGTTTTCTCTTGTTCTTGCAAGGGTATGGATATTTGAATTGTTCCGTGTAGGCTCGTACAAAAGTAACAAAAAAAAAGAATGAAGTCAACAAGCTTTGTAAATTTAACAAAATAATTTATTTCCCTAGAAAACAAGATAAAAATATGAAATAGGACCTACGGTTTGTGAATATAATCCAAAAATTAATCCTAGAATTCAAAAATATAAGTTCTATCACTAAACAGTTCTAATTGAATCCAAGTTCGAATCTCGATGAAGTTCCAATATGGAAGGCAATGACGTCCTCTATAACCAGTTTGTGTTGATGTGTCAACAGTTCCTTGTTGAGTCACCAAGAATTTAATTCCGGCTTTTGAATTCCGAATAATTTAGTGAATGTCTTTGTCCAAGAATTTCGTCGAAGAAGAATATTTTCCAGGGTGAATAAATTATTTTAAATACGAAATTCAACTCAAATGGCAACAACAAGAATACCTTTCGACTTGAAGGTATACTTTACGACTGATCAAATCCACTAGAAAACGTCTGTTTTAACCAACGATTTTAAATCACATGATGGCTCACCTGACATGGCTACGTGATCACTAATTTGAACAGCGCAGTAACAAAAATGCCATTTAGCACGTAGCCTAGAATAGCCTTATCTAAAAATCAGATTCTCACGCTAGAAATGAATAATAAAAAAAGCTGTTTACAACATGGCTAACACGTGGGCCGAACATGACCTTGGTAATAACCAATCATTTTCGCTTAATGTTTACCAACCCCTCGACCAAGGTGAGCTAAAAATAGTAATAAAGCAACACTTTTGCGTTCTAATCAGGTCAAAACAGAAGACTGAATTTTCAAAAAAAAATATCACATCCCGTGAAAATTCTCATTACAGTAAAATGTAATGAAACAAAAATAAAGTAAAAAAGAATTTTAAAACTAATACACAAGTAATTAAATTACATATACATAACACTTCCCCCCATAAAGAAAAAGAAAGATTCATGTAATAAAGCTTTCTTTTTTATCATATGTAAATAATACATGAGGTAAAACAAAATTACATAAGAAAACTCTTATGAATTCTACAAAGTGTACATGAAATAATATTTCTATACACGGGAAAGTGCATCTGCAATCAAATTATCCTTTCCTTTGATGTGCCTCATATCAAGATTATATTCTTGCAAAAAACAAACTCCACTTTAATAATCTTTGATTTTTATTTTTCATCTTGTCGATGAAAGTAAGGGGGTTGTGATCACTAAACACAACAACCGGAGAAGGAGCTGAACTAATGTAACCTTCAAAATGCAGTAATGCCAATATTAAAGCCAAACATTCCTTCTCGATTGTTGAGTAATTTCTTTAGTGCTTATTTAATTTCTTAGAGAAATAGCACACTGGATCATCAACACCATTTCTGTCTTCTTGAATCAATACTGCTCCAACCCAACATCATTTGCATCAACGGACCATTCAAAACATGGATTAAAATTTGGAGTTGTAAGAACCTGCGCACTTTCAAGTATGGCCTTTAACCTATCAAAAGCCTCCTGACATTTATCAGTCCAAAGAAACTTGTTTTTCTTGCTCAACAAGTTTGTCAAGGGTTCAGCAATACTAGAAAAAGTGGAACAAAGTTTCCGATAGTATCCAGCCATACCCAAAAATCGCATCAGTTGCTTTTTACTGACAGGCACAGGGAAATCAGAGATAGCCTTGACCTTAGCATCCATAGGTTTAACTTGTCCATGTCCCACTATATATCCTAGAAAAGTTACACAAGCACGACCAAACTCACTTTTAGATAAATTGATTGTCAAACTTGCATCAGTCAGTATGTCAAAGAATTTCTGAATCGTTGCTAGATGTTCTTTCCAGCTGTCGTTGTAGATGATGACATCAATCGATGTAAGCATCACAATTATCTAGACCAGAGGTAATCATATTCATCAAACGTTGAAAGGTACTTGGGGAACCCTTCATCCCGAACGGCATTACTTTATATTGATAGAGTCCATCTGGAGTCACAAATGCTGAAATTTCCTTTGCCCTTTCTGTTAGTGGAATTTGCCAAAATCCTTTCAGAAGGTCAAATTTGGTGACGTACTTGGCATTTCCAATTTTATCAATACAGGCATTAATTCTTGGTAATGCAAATGAATCTGTTTTTGTCACACTGTTCAACTTCCTGGAATCAGTACACATACGGAAAGTTTTAACTGGTTTCGGAACAAGTATACATGGTGAACTCCAGTCACTTTTGCTGGGTTCTATGAAATCATTTTCCAGCAAATACTGAATTTCCTTTTTCAAATATTCCTGTTTGAGAGGGTTCATCCTGTATGGGTGTTGTTTCACAGGTTTTGAATCTACAATTTCAACGTCATGAAAAATTTTGTTTGTCCTCGTAGGAATATCTGGAAACAAGTGCTCATATTCGAATAATAACTGTTTAAGTTCATTCATTTCTTGTTGTTGCAAATGTAAAAGTTTCTGGTCCAGATTTTTCATAATTTCCGAATTCCGAAGATTTGTTGCTCCAAGATCAACAGAGTCCGATTGGATTTCTTCATTTAAATCCTCAGTTGATGGGACAGGTACAACTACATTAATTGCATGATTTACTTTGCTGTCTCTTTCAATATACTGGTACTCCAGTAATTTATTTAGATCAAAGTACTAATATTATAATTTAACTCATTCATTTTCTTCTTATCTTTGGAAGGGCCGTAAAATCTAATTTGAAGAAAATTTTGAAGAATGAGCAAGAGAGAATTACAAGACTCAAAACTTCTCTCAAGTAAAGTTCTGTGAAACCATAATTTCACTTTTGACTTGAATTGCTGAGTGTCAAATTCAAGCATAACTACCTGGAAAATTCCAGGCATAAAATTTGACCTTTGACCAGATTGGACAGATTTAGGAAGGCTAAACTGAGTAAAATAACTTTATCAAAGCTTTTACTATTATATTCCTCAAAGGAATTGCCTCTGGGAATCTTGTTGACGCACACATAATGGTCAACAAATATTGGTTGCCTGACTTAGTCTTAGGTAAGGGACCAACACAATCTACCATAATTCTGCTAAATGGTTCGTCAAATGCAGGAATAGGATGCAGATGAGACTTAGGTATCTTCTGATTTGGCTTTCCTACCATTTGACAAGTATGACAAAATCTTCAAAATTTACAAAACATCACTTTTGATTTTTGACCAATAAAAGTGAGTCAAGATCTTGTGATAAGTTTTATTTATCCCTAAATGACCAGCCAGAGGAGTTTCATGTGCCAAACTAAGTATTTCCTGTCTGTAAGATTTGGAACTACAATTTGATAGTTCACTGACCACTCGTCACTAGCAGGTACCTCAGGAGGTCTCCATTTTCTCATAAGAATTCCATTTTTAATGAAATAACAGAGAGGTACTTCAGTGTCTTCAGTTTCACTAATGGCCCTCTGAAACAAACAGGAGATCTCAGGATCTTTTTCCTGTTCGACGACAAGTGATTGTCGTTTAACACCCTGATTAGATAAAAGGGAATGAGTAGTTAAAAGAGGATCACTGTGATCAATACCTTTTGATTGATCCAAACATGGAGTTAAAGTGACCTCATCAAAAGCCTGACCAATACATGTGTCAGCTAAAGGAATATTTTCCTTATCGAAATCATTCTTAAGCTGGGTATAACTCAGGGAATAGGATCAACTTTCTGATCCAAAGAAGGCTTGTCAGTTACAAGTGGATTAACCACAACCTTGTTTCCAGCTAGGTCATTGCCTAGTAACAAATGACTTCCCTCAACGGGTAAAGTAGAACACTATACCGACTGTCACAGGTCCTGAAACTAAGTGTGATGACAAATTTACAGAATGGAGAGGAACATTAACAAAGCCGCACTCTACTCCCTGAATAAGAACACTCATTAGAATAGGACTTTTCAGAAACAGGCACGTACCTGATACTAAAAAACTTTGAGAAGCTCCTGTATCCCTTAAAATTTTAATAGGGATAGGATTGGCTAGGGTGACTAGAGTGATATAGAACCCTTCGACATGAATGGTTCATAATTCTCCATAATAAAATCAGACTGGGGATTATTAGACCCAACAAATGTATTGCTTTCAATACATGACCGTGACCTTGACCTCTTAGAAATAAGAGCATTTTGGGATAGGTTTATCTTGATTCTGATGCTTATTTCAATTTGAAACAATCAGAAATAACGTGTCCTTTCTTCTTGCAATAGGTACACGTAGGAAAAGACTAGGATTTTGAATCATGTGTATCAGATGCTTGATTTTTAAAAGTTGTGCCAGACTGAGTTTTAGAAGGAGTCGTATTAGACTGAAATACCTTTTTACCAGTAGCCTGCTGAATTAAAGATTTGCCTACAACAGAAACTTTATGAGTGAAGGAATTCTTGTCAGCAGCAAGAGCAGCATTTTCCAAGGTTTCGACGTCATGCTCTTCAAGATGAGTCTTAATGTCATTAGGAACACAGTTCTTGAACTCTTCAAGTAATACAAGTTGCTTGAGACTTTCATAATCATGTTCAACTTTCTCGGCTAAGCACCATCTCTTAAATTACTCTCTTTTTCTCTTGCAAATTCAACATAAGTTTGTCCAGCTTCTTTTTTTTTATAGTTCCTGAAGTTTTGCAGATAAGCCTCATGGGCTAACGCATAAACCTTTAAGATACAGTCCTTAACCAAATCATAGTCAGCACTTTGCTGTACTGACAGGGATGCATAGATTTTTCAAGCTTTGTCAAAAAGTACACACTGTAGTAATTGAGTCCAATATTCTTGGCCATTTCAAATTTTCAGCAACTTTTTCAAAATAAAGAAAATATTGGTCTACTTCCTTTTCGTTAAAAGGGGGGACTAGCCTAATATTTTTTGTAATGTCAAAACATGAATTTGTATGTGAAGTGGGATCGTGCTTTTCTCTTGCCAGCTCCATTTCTTTCATTTTAATTTGAAATTCCTTTTCATCCTTCTCTTTTTGCATCTGTAAGTGCTTTTGTTCTTTCTATAACTGTATTTGTTCTTTCTGTAACTCCAATTGCATTTGCATTTGCTTATCATTCTCTCTCTCTCTCCTGTCTCTCTCTGTCTCCTCTTTTTCAAATTGCAATTTCATTTGTTTATCATTCTCTCTTTCCTCTCTCTCTCTCTCCTCTTTCTCAAATTGCAACTGCATTTGTTTCTCCTCTTTATCTTTCTGAAGCTCCAGCTTCGTTAACTCTAATTCCATCTTGTATTTCATTTTTAATTCTTTTACTTTTATGTCAGAGTCTGTTACAGACTTACTGACCGAAGCCAAAACAGTTTTATCAAAAACATTCTTCTCTACGAAATACTGAATCAAAATGTTTTTAAGTTCTTGTTTCGTTAAGGAAGATTTTGCTTCAGAAAGATCGTATTTTCTGGCAAGTTCAAGCAATTCATCTTTTTTCAGACTATCCAACTGCTCCTGAGTAAGTCTAGAAAGAAAAGTCTCCACTTTTGATGAGATTGTGAATAAAAGCCTGTTGTTTTCACTAAAGAGTTCAAAGAAAATATGAAATAGTACTTTTGATTTAAAAACTTGGATAATTTAAATTTCAAAAAACAATTTTCTGAAATATTTTACCCAAACTTCATGTATTACAAGACGAGCGCCCACTTTTCTTTCGTTACGTGTAGGCTCGTACAAAAGTAACAAAAGAAAAGAGTGAAGTCAACAAGCTTTGTAAATTTAACAAAATAATTTATTTCCCTAGAAAACAAGGTAAAAATATGAAATAGGACCTACGGTTTGTGAATATAATCCAAATATTAATCCTGGAATTAAAAAAATTTAAGTCCTATCACGAAACAGTTCTAATTGAATCCAAGTTCGAATCTCGATGAAGTTCCAATATGGAAGGCAATGACGTCCTCTATAACCAGTTTGTGTTGATGTGTCAACAGTTCCTTGTTGAGTCACCAAGAATTTAATTCCGGCTTTTGAATTCCGAATAATTTAGTGAATGTCTTTGTCCAAGAATTTCGTCGAAGAAGAATATTTTCCAGGGTGAATAAATTATTTTAAATACGAAATTCAACTCAAATGGCAACAACAAGAATACCTTTCGACCTGAAGTATATTTTACGACTGATCAAATCCACTAGAAAACGTCTGTTTCAACCCACGATTTTAGATCACATGATGGCTCACGTGACGGGGCTACGTGATCACTAATTTAAACAGCGCAGTAAACAAAATGCCATTTAGCACGTAGCCTAGAATAGCCTTATCTAAAAATCAGATTCTCACGCTGGAAATGAATAATAAAAAAGCTGTTTACAACATGGCTAACACGTGGGCCGAACATGACCTTGGTAATAACCAATCATTTTTCCTTAGTGTTTACAAATCTCTCAACCAAGGTGAGCTAAAAGTAGTAATAAAGCAACACTTTTGGGTTCTAATCAGGTCAAAATAGAAGACTGAATTTTCCAAACAAAATATCAAATCCCGTGAAAATTATCATTACAGTAAAATGTAATAAAACAAAAATAAAGTAAAAAAAAGAATTTTAAAACTAATACACAAGTAATTGAATTACATATATGTAACAGAATCAACAAGTCCTTGATGTAGGTTTTGTCAACGAGTGTATTTTAACTGGTGGAGTGTGAAAGTCGTCTCCAGAAGCGGTGACTATCATCATATTGGGAGCTGTGCTGCTTTATTGTTTTCTCTCAGAGTCGTTTCATCTAAAGCTTTCTGGTAAACATGTGAAGAAGTTGCAATAATTGTTCGTACGCTTGCGATTTTTCTGTTTCTGACTACGAATGTAAATTTTGTTTATAAACCTTACATCTCGATGGGATTATGATTAGGGTGTAAATGAGGTGTCCGTTGTTAGCACCAACGATGGAGATCAATCCATCTAAAGTTCATTTATGTCCGCCACAAACATCCAAAAGGAACAAGTGTGAAGTCTTTACAGAAAAATGTTTTCTTGCGTGCCTGCGCGTTCTAGCAACAGTATCCGTATTAAGGGCAGGAGTTTTTTCTTGGGATTTTTCTTCTTTTTGTTCTTGTTTTTTCCTTGTTCTTGTTCTTCTTTTGCTGCACCACCACTGCCACCTCTATACTTTTTGGTTTGCCGTCGGAATTTGGATATTTTAGCTTCGACATTAAGAGCCAATGTTAAAAGTTAATAATAATGACACTACCGAAAGATTCACTTCCACACGATTTGTTTTGTTGGAATATCGAGTCTTCGATCAGACATTGGTAACAACGCTCCTGTATGTTTATCAGACAATTGTTTTGTTTGATTTGGTATGTGAATGGTGCCTTGTAGCAACTGACGTACTGTCAGAGTAAACCATCGCAACACTTCTTTGAGACCAGCTGCTATAAAATGTGCACGTGCATGTGCATTTGCGTCTGTTGCAATACACGAATCAGTTTGGCAGAAGAAAATTATTATGGAATAAACTGGATCGAAATTACAGACAATCGAGAGTGTTAGGTTTTACATCGATGAGTAAATATGCATTGAGTGGCATCGTTATACGCATAGTGGAGCCAAGGTGTTCGTAATTGTTTGCCTAAAACTTTCACTTGAGATTTTTCTCTCAGACTTTTTGACAGCACCACTCATAGCACAGCTCACGTGATTTTAGATTTCCAACGCTTCGCAGTGGGATGGTTTTATCAGAGCACATATAATTGCCAAATAATAATATCTGAATTGTAAGTGACAGTGGTAAAGTGCAAAGAACATGATGTGTTAGAGTTGTACATTGTTGACATTCTAATATAAACTATTCAGCTGTTTCATTATGTTCCCATGTATGATACCTATTGCTGGAAACATGGTTTAAGAATAAATTGTTATTTCACCTGCTATATTTGGTTCCCAGAGGAATATGTTGGGCTTGGCCTATTCAGTCGTCAGTGATTGATTACGTGCAGTAATATGTTTATCTCGGTGCAGTGTTAGATTTGGCAAAGATCACCGGAAATAGCCAGGTGTCGTCGATAAAAATGGTGTTGGCAAATGCAGTATCAATGGATTTCTCATGAGGAATTGCGCTGAACACGACCTATCAACCACCAACACGGTCTTCCACCTGCCAAACCGCAACAACACGTACTGGATGCACACACGCTCCAAACAATGACATGTTACTGACTTACGTTACCATCAGGTGAAGAGACCTGTAGGATCTCCGAGGCTATGAGATGTCCAAAATGTTGGACTGACCACATCCTTATATTCTGCAAGCTTAATAGTCGGATTCAGCCTAGCAGACGACCATAAGGCAAAAAAGTGCCCCAAAAGTTTAATGTTGCCAGATTGAAACAGGATAATGTCAAGCAGCAATTAGTCGAAGAAATGTGAAGCCAACTGGATACAATTGATATAAATTTCGAGAATGTTGAGGAAAATTGGGTATCCTTTAGAAACTCTGTGTACTCGGCTGCTACCTAAATCCTATTTACTGACAAACAAAATATATTTCAAAGATGGGCAGAACACTTCATCAGCATCATTAATCAATAGTCATCTATCAGCGAGGAGGCAATTGATCGACAAGTGGAAATCAACATATCACTTGCTGATCCTCCAGCGGTGACTGAAACAGAATAAAAGCAATTGACATGCTGTCACATGGCAAAGCACCTGAATAAGATGCTTACCAGCAGAAGTCTACATTGCCAGAAGCTTGCATATGGTACAGAAAATGACTCAATTCTTCCAGTCAATTTAGACTCAAGGAACACCAGGAGTAGAAAGATGCATTCATAGTCCAATTGTACAAGCGGAAAGACAGCAGAAAATCTTACAAGAACCACCAGGGCATCTCACTGCTTTCAATAGGCAAAAAATTGCGAGGATTTTGTTGAAACAATCAATGGTCTCTGCCAGAAGGTCAATCTGGCTTCGGAAGAGGACGAGGGACCACAGACATCATGTCATCAGCTCCTTAGTTAGAGGAGGAATGCCAGAAACAGAACTCCAACCTGTATACAACATACATTGACCTGAAAAAAGTCATTGACACAGTCAACAGTGGAAATCTTTGGAAGATCATGACAAAAATGGCCTCTCAGAGGAATTCATCATGATCATTCGGCATGATGCACGATGGCATGCTTGTTTGTGTCGAGGACAACGGTGAGTCATCTAAACCATTCCCAGTCACCTAGGGAGTCAAGCTGAGCTGTGTGTTGGACCCAATCCTCTTCAGTAGGATGTTATCTGCCATGCTTACTGATGTCTTCCATGAACATGACGCTGTGATCGACATTAGACACCGGACTAACGGCAAGCTCTTCAATCTGAAGGGACTTCAGGCGAGGACGAAGTTACAGGAAGAGAATATTCGGGATCACCTATTAGCTGACAACTAAGTCTGACATGCTACAAGGTAAGGACCATTTCTCTTCAGCTTGTGACAATTATCACTTACAATCAGTATCAAGAAAAATCTCATGTACAGCCTACCGTCAAAGTAAATGGTCAAACGCTCGTGACAATAAGCAAGTTCACCTATGTCAGCTGCATGTCACATGCAGTCCACATTGATGATGAAACAAATCTAGAATTGCCTAAGGAAGTTTGGCCTTTGGCCTTTGGCAGACTATGTCCAAATTTGTGGAAGCGCATCAGTCAACAAAGAAAACTCACGATCTACAAAGCCATTTTGTTACCAAGTCTATTGTATACTTGTGGATCCTGGACGGTGTACAGATGCCATGCCAAGAAGCAGAACCATTTCACATTGGCAGCCTGAAGAACTGATGAGAGTAAGATGGAAGGACCGGATCCCAGAGGAGGTTCTTACACGGGTAGGCATCTCAAATACTCAAGTCACAGTTGAGATGGACAGGCCATGTCACCAGGATGTCAGAAGCTTTGGTTCCCAAAGAAGATCTTCGGTGGCGAGCTGAAGGAGTTAAAGTAATCTCAAGTTGGTCGGAAGAAACGCTTCAACGACTCTCATTTCATTCCCGAAACACTTTAACAAGGGCCCTAAGTCTTGGGAAGATTTCACACAAGATCGCTACACTTATCGGAGATTCGACCATACTGGAGCTGCATACTTTGAACGCAGGAGAATTGCAGAGGCAATCCAGACACGCAAGCAGCGGAAATCTCTGTAGCATCTCCTCTGTTCAAGCAAACCTTTGCGGCATCTCCTGTCAAGTGTGCCACAGATAGTTCAAGCACAAATTGACTTGATCGGCCACTCACGTACTTGCTCACAGAAATGAAATAGTTAGTAATGCCATAGCCATCTTCGAACTCAAATGAGGAACAGCATCCCGGTTGAGGCAAGTTTTGAAAAAATTTTTTTTATAGATGGGATGGGTTGCTTGTAATTCAGTGGTAATGTGTTTCACTGTTTAATTATAAAAGGAATGAATTAATTGTGATACATGGTAGTTCTACAGAAAGGAATCTGAATGATCGAGTGCTGTACATTTCTTGTTAATACCAAAAACGTCGTTTTACATCTTTGAAGTAGTTGGAGCAAGACCATTGTGCATTTTATACAACTAATCATATCGCGGGCTCTTACCTTAATAGCAGATAATATCTACTCAGGTGATCTGATCTGACGCAATAAATGGAATACAACAAAATATATAAATGCAAACTTTTGGAACTTGGTGTATCGATTAGTTTATAAATTCTTGGTTCTTTCAGTGATGTTTCCTTTACGAGAGGCAAACAATGAAATTGCCTGTGGTTTATCCAGCATGATTCATTAAAGAAAAATGTTCACTTATCACCGAGCATATTGTTTATTTGTAATCATCATGGCAATGAAAACAAACCTGCCGAGACGCAATTGTTGTGCTTTTGGGTTATCACTTCGCCCATGAAATTAACACGCCAATTGCAAAGAAAGCGAACCGTGCTGATGATAGCTTCCATTGTGCTAGGTTATTACTTTGCACATGAGTATCTATCTTCAAATAGCGTACGGGTGAACCTACATGTATACAGGATGACTTTTTGCGACCATTTTTTATTTTTTAACTACTCGATTTTATCGAAATCACGTTCAGTCCGCGCTGGTTATCAGAACTATTCTCCCCGGGCAACTCCATCAGGATGCGCGGAGAGATGGAAGTTTTTTAAGTTAATCCTACTCTATACCCTACTGATTACGTTGTGCAATGTGCTTTTCTTTGTTGAAAAAATTTTTTGGTAATGTAAATAATACTGGCATTAGGAAGATATCCTTTTCTTGTAAACTAAATTTAATGTCTTCTTCGTCATCTCCTAACATGTCATCGGCGGTGACAAGATATGTTTTACTGAAGTTAGACACGATCCCATTTATTTTTTCATCAATGTGAAGCAACAAGGACAACAACATATATTTACATTTCACAAGCATTGTACAAAAATTAAATCACGAAAACACATAATGCATAAATGACTTGGTGCACAAATAAGGCACAACTTAAAATTACCAAAGCTGCAAATAAAAGGGCAATTGTAAACATTCTTGATCAGTATGTGTCACTTCATAATCACTCTGACGTTTAAGTCTCTGTGGAATTAATTGTTCCTAACCTCTCCGGGAATATCATTCTATCTGTACACTACAATAACTATAAACACTACTCTTGTGAGTCCGTAGTTTTTCTTCCTATATTTTGGGTTACTCTTTTACCACTGTATCTAACATAGATTCTAATACCACTTTCATTGCTGGCTTTTCTCTCACTGGTTCTACGTCAAATTCTTTTCAATGATCAGTCATACATGTCTTTGGCATATTTAGACAGTTCGTGTAACCAGGCATTGGAGCCAGAGAATTTTTCAGTCATGTAATCTTTCCAGCCTCAACATTTGCTGGTGTAACAAACTAGCTATAAACAGGTTTTGGTAAGCATGAGGCTTGGATAAAATACGACAAACGTCTACCTCACACGGAAGTACACAGCTCGTCTACATCATATCACTACTCTCAACACTTTTAACACAATGAATCTTTCGAGCACATATTAACTTTTAGCGGTCATGTTTATCTTGTACTGTTCATAAATTATCCACAACGAATCTGCTGGTAAAGAAATCCAAGTGGTCACTAACACACACACCACACATCGACCAAACTTCAATTGAATCGTGTCAGTAATTCACTAAATCCTGAAGAACGCCTTTGACTTACTACCACGGAAATGTTCTGCAACACTGATGATAAAAGTCGTGAAATGATAAACTCTGATATTAGTCATTCACAGGAATGCCATTTTTTATTTCTATTATATTCCTGTAATATTTTAAACTTTTATCGGAGTTCGTTCGATGGTATTCTGAGTATCACCGCAACATTGTAGGTAGATGTCGGTACAGTGCTGAATTACCAAATAGGCAGAGTAGGCACCGGCCTATGGGCCCCACACCTTTTAGGGGCCCCGCGACAATAATATTGAATTGATTTGATCTTGACGTATTAGGAGATAATTTGCGAGGGGTGCCTCAATATTTCGACTGTCTAGGGGCCTCCACAGGGTTTAATCCGGCACTGTGTCCGTACATACAATCTCTTAACGAAGTTATGTACTCGTTGAGTAGTGTACGACCATTTGAAAAACTGTACACTAATCGGCTTTTTATATCATTCAGCTACCAGTTGTTTTAAACGTCTGTGTCGTAAAGTTTGCAATTGTTTGTTTCGCTTCACTTGAATTTCTACAAAGTCTTTGGTAGCTCTCAAGGTAAACTACGAATTCTCTATTCAAAAGTATTAATGAAGATAATAATCATGCCGCCCACAATGAAGGTAGTGAACAACAGGAGGACCATCTGGCATGTTCCAGAAAAGCTGTATCTTTATACACCTATTTGTGGATCATCATGCAACAACTGAAACACTTACTTCGTCTCATCGTTCCAAGTAGATAATCCTGCTCAGGCTGAAGTTTTGGAAGTGGGTAATCCATCCAGATCTGTAGGCCATTTCAGAACGTCTTGAATCGACTTTTAAAGTCACAGTATCCAAGCAAATTCACAGGAAATTTGTGTTCTTCTTCGATTTGTAAACTTCGATGAGCTAGTAGTATCCGGAGGGCTTTCAAGTGCATGGATAACGGAGCAAAGCATAAAGGCAGTGCTGCATCGCTTTCGCTAATAAAACAGTAAGGTCGTGCTCCATCGTTTCTTTGTAATTCACCAAGATTAAGTCTTCACGTAGGATCTTTACGTGTTTCATGCGTTTTCCCTTGTCGTCCACGAGTTGAAAGCAGCAACGTGGATCTGCCAAGTATTCTCTCTTAGAAAGTATCAGATGTTGATCCAATTTTACCCTACAAACAATTCAAATGACTTTTGCAAAAGATCTTTCTTCGTTCTATTCCATACGTTCCAATGTGAAGCCCTCTAACGATCGGCACCTTTCTTGGAATGTTCCATTCTCTTTTGACATCAAGAAGGATATCCGATTGCTTCTTGCTTAAGTTTTAAGTAATGGAGCCAGCACAAAGCTTTGGGGGAATATCGACGGTAGACAGAGAGACAGGATTGAGGGCTATGATAGCTAGTTTGTTCTCGGGCATGAACTTTTTTCGATAGTCTAATCCACACGCTTTAGAATTAATAGATGCATACATCCTTGATACAGAAATAACTGTCGAACTGTTCCAAAAGATCATCGCAAAATGTCCATTTCAGATCGGCAATATTTCAACACCTCTCCTCAAAAGTCAAAAGAGACTGACGAGTGGAGTTCCTACCAGGCGTAGAAAGCTTCTCGTTGTTCGCAAATGCAAGAGTACAGCGCGTTGATTGGCTTCGGTATTGAAAAAATGTGGAAAACAGCCATTAGCTATTGTTGACATTCCAAATGTTTTAGGTTTTCTACACAAAGACATGGCCAAATAACTAACGGAATCTTTAAAATTTACGTTTCCAATATTCATGCCAACGAGTCTGGCCTCATACATGGTGACTGTTGGACATTCTTTGTCTTGTTCTGAATAATATTTCAAAGGAAACTGACCGTCGTATTCTGAGAAATTGTGAGTATTGACTGTAGCATATCGATTACAGTTCCCGTAACGCTGAATTTCCTCTACGCTCCAAGAGTCGTCGTTGGAGTCTAAAATCAATTAGGTGAAATCAAGAAGAGTACGAAAGCCCCGATAGATCTTTTCTCGTCCTCATGAAATCTTATTGCAGTTTGGACGATGAAAAGATATAGGTTCTTGTATTGACTTGTCACAAGTACAATGAGCTACGAAAATAGTAGGGACATGAATTCTAATCTCTTGTGAACATTCAATGTAAAAAATACATCCACTTTTTATTTTTTCTGGCTGCCATTTAATACTTCATCAAGCTCATTCTCATTTTTTATAAATTGTAACACTGATGATTGAAATTCTTTTCTTTCGATTACAAAGAAGCTATTTGGTTATTTATTTGAACAAGATGGCCACAGCTGTATCACACTCATAAAATTCGCAAGTACTTTTCTGTTGTTGTTCTTGTTGTTATTATTATTGTTATTATAATTATTGTTCTTCTTTCATTCGATGTTGTTTGTACAAATTGGGCAGACAACGGTTCGCTTGCAAGAAGAGCAATTAGTTCTATTTCTTCGGAAATGCAAAGTCTAGAAGCTAAACACTCACTACATCTGTGCGCAATGAAAATGTTGCTTCTGTTACGAATATGTAATTAAATTGCTTGTGTGTTAGTTTTAAATTCTTTTTTATTTTATTTTTGTTTCATTATATTTTATTATAATGATAATTTTCACGGGATTTGGCTATTTTCGAAAAATCACTTCTCTGTTTTGACCTGATTTGAACGTAAAAGGTATTACATTATCAATATTTTTGGCTTACCTTGGTTGAGACGTTTTGTAAACACTAAGCGAAAATGATTGGTCATTACCAAGGTCATGTTCAACCCACGTGTTAGTCTGTTGTAAACAATTTCATTTTTAAATTCGTTTCCAGCGTGGGAATCTGATTCTTAGATAGGGCTATTCTATCGTACGTGGTAATTGGCATTTTTTTTTTTTACTGCGCTGTTCAAATTAGTGAGCACGTAGCCCGTCACGTGAGCCACCATTTGATCTAAAATCGAGGCTTAAAACAGCCATTTGCTAGTAGACCCAGGCAGTCGTAAAATATACCTTGAGGTCGAAAGGTATTTTGTTGTTGTCATTTGATTTGAGTTTATTATTTGAAATAATTTATTCACCCTGGGAAATATTCTACTTCAACGAAATACTTGGACAAAGACGTTTAGTGGAAATTTATTCTGGAATTCTAAACAGAACATTATAAATTGTGTTTCAACGAGGAATTGTTGCCATCAGTATAACGACCTCATTTGACGTCATCGTCTTCCATATTGGAACTTCATAGAGATTCAAACTTGGATTCAATTAGAACTGTTTATTGATAGGACTTATATTTTTAAATTCTAGGATTAATTTTTGGACTATTTTCACACACTGTAAGTCCTATTTCATATTTTTTTATCTTGTTTTCTAGGAAAATAAATTATTTTGTTAAAATTTACAAAGCTTATTGACGTCACTCTTTTCTTTTGTTACATTGTACGAGCCTACACGTAACAAAAGAAAATTGGGGGCTCGTCCGGGATATATGAATTTTTGCTAAAATATTTCAGAAATTCAGTGATAGTTGTAATGGTATAAAAATGCTCATGATAGTGATTCACATTTATTTATTTTTCGTCTCGGAGAATTTGTCCCCGAACAGGCTTTTTTCACAATATCATCAAAAGTAGAGATTTTTTTGAATTTTATCCATGAGTGTTTGGAAATTTTGAAAATGGAAGCCCAGCTAAAAAAGTTGGAATTAGAG
>JAECUM010093384.1:0-70709 GCA_016617855.1 Megalonaias nervosa
AAAGCATATACAAAGATTGAAGATTTAGATGAGCAACCATTCTCACCTTGGTATAATGGATAGAATCAGTAGCCCCCACATGGTCAGGAAACATTTTCAAAATCTTTTATTTAACACATATCTCCATAACTTTCCACTTTTAGACACAAACTTTACAGGTGAGATTTTATGCACACCGATGAACCTGTGTGGACGTAAATATGGATCTAAGAACGATTACAAATTATAATTATTATTCTCTCAAAGGAATTCAATCAAGTGAAAACATGTGTAAACACAAGTGGCAACTGAACTATCCAAAAATTTGCAGGAAATCCTATGGCACATACACTTTCCCAGAGCAAGGAAATTTATACATCAGATAGGGCATGCGAATTTCAGAAAATTCGACAAAAATCAGTCATTTAAAAATGCTTTTCAGCAGGCTAGCAGTGGCGTAGCTTGGGGAGGGCGGGGGGGGGGACAGTTGTCCCCGGGCGCCATGTGCCAGGGGCGCCAAAATGAGGAAAATACAACTATTCGTTATCTCAGATGCACTCGAAGGGGGCGCCAAGTTTATGTTTTGTCCCCGGGCGCTAAGTACCCTCGCTACGCCACTGCAGGCTAGTCAGCAGACAAAAAAAGTCTGATATGTTCAAAGGCGATTTAAAAAAAGGAAGACATGCCGGTAAGCGCAGCTGTGCTCAAGGTGTTATAAAACTCATAAATTCATTTTCCTCAGCTTCCAACTTCTCGACTTACTTGCCACTGTAATATTCACCTTCCAAAATTCAACTAAAAATAAACTTTATTGAAGGGATGTGAATCTGATACTTTACAATCTGATAGCAAAATAATATTTCACAAACGAGGGTACTGTAACAGCGTATATCACTACAAGAGATGGAGGTCACCTTCACATATCCTTGTGCCAGTCTAAACTAGCTCAGTGTAGCTTAAAATAGAAGACTATTCAAGTCATTTACATCTTTTGCGTTGAAATAAACTCAACATTGGAATTTGTGAGCACGTCAGAGGGAAGAAAGTACGGTGTTACTGAACTAATTAATGTCACTGTGGAAGTCTTTGTAATATGACCCTCGCTATCTGATTTTACATAGGATTTAATTCTGCATGGAGGATATTTTATTTTCTACTTCTAGGTCTGTGAAATATTTTGCAGAGATTTGTCTGAATAATATCAAATTTCGGAAAACAAAAAAGAAAACGTATTCGTCACCGCGCGCAAATTTAATACACAGTAATTTCTTGTTTGTATGTAGAACAGTCAGCTTAACGGAAGTACGACGATTAAGTTCGGAAATATATCTTCATTTAGCTATGTACACGTAACACAATGAGTAATTTTGTCTTCAAAATAAATAAGTTTATTAAAGAAATGTATGTGTTGCTTGAATCTACATAGTCTCAAAACAACAATATCTCAAAACAACATAGTCTCAAAACAGCACTAACTTTAGACTATTTGGACGTGTCATAAAATAGCTTGCGTTATTTCAAGTCATGCTTAATGGAGGTTAATATTTAATTGATGTGTTCGTTTCTGTAAATAATTAATTCTCTCAGTTAAAATTTTAATTATGTCGCAAAACCCGTCTCAGACTGGTCTTATATTTATGAGAGTCTACTTCCGCCTTAAATGCATTATTCTGCATATGACAGAAATACCAAGCAAAATGCATGATTAAAACGAAAGGCAGTTTTTTTTAAAAATCGGAATGGGTGGTGGTGGTGGTGGTAATGTTCCCAAACCAGGAGCAATGGTCGCATTAGGAAAAGATGTCCGAACATCATCGGGTTACATCCGGGTACAAGTCAACAATTAATATGGCAGAGAGGAAAACTGACAACGATATTTCAAAAGTCTTGATGGACGAGTCGACAGAGTAATCAGTACAGCATAATTATCAGTACAACATAACTACTATGTGATTTGCAACCATCATCATTATCATCGCCATAAGCATCATCATCTTGATGATCTGGCAGAAAAAAATCAATAATGCGAGGGACTGACCATATATTTTTTCGGATGGCTCTGTTTTTGAAGAAACAAGTCTGACCTTCATATAGCTTGATTACAAAAATTGTAAAAAATCTAAATCTGTCAAATTTTGTTGGAAGAAATATATATTGAGATAAAGGATCAAATATCTTCCTTCGAACATTAAATAGTTGGTCGCAAACTATCAGTAACTATTCAAACGATAGTGTACACATATTCCTTTATGGAGGTTAAAATATACGAAAATTAAATAGAAAAATAGAATTAGTATGTCGTTTTTTACACTTAGCAACATCGATCGTGATTTAGAAAGGATTGTTTTAAGATTTGTCATTTGTAAGTTTCGTTGTTGAGGCAGGAGTTCGTGGGGCTTTATTTTTCATTCTTAAATGGAAGCTGGTGTCTGGCATCTAGCCACGCAATTACATTGCCAATTTTCCTCTAGATAATCATCGGTTTATTTGTATCCCCTTTCTCACTTTCTTACCATCACGATCAACACGAACATCTGTCTGTACAACTGTACATCAAGAGCTAGTTTTAGCATAAAATAAAATATGCAAAACGTGTTCCACTTGCAGAGAGGAAACTAAAATCAAATGCATGTGTGAAGAAACAGACATTTCTCATGATTTGCTGCGCTTTTCTGCCAAACCTGATATAACAAGAGCAAAAACCAGGTTTTTCTTATTTTCTTACCAAATGCACACAAATGCACAACAATTAGAAACCCCCCCATATATATATATATATATATATATATATATATATATATATATATATATATATACTCCTTTCTTTAAAAAATAAATTTTTAAGGGAAAACCCTAGTTTAATGATTTGATTTTCTCTAATGAACCAGGTTTTAATTGGTAATGAGTTAATCTGGCTTATCATAGGCACCTTCCAGGCACGGTCCGTATATCGTACTATAACTAATGTTAGTGTCTGAAATTATGCCCATCCTCCATCCCATGTTGTTGTTGTGGGTTTAACTTCATTTTTCAGCACATGATACATACATACATTCATACGTGCGTGTGTGCGTACGTACGTGCGTACGTACGTGCGTACGTACATACATACATACATACATACTTCTTGACCAGTATAGCTGGTGGAGGGAAAACTCCGGGAAGAACCATGAACCCACGGGAAGCTACTGGCAAGCTTTCTAACATAAATACACACCGCTCCGGTGGCCTAGTGGTTAGAGCATCCGCCTCAGATGCGGGAGGTCGTGAGTTCGATCCCCGGCCCAGTCATAGCAAAGACTTACAAAAATGGTACTAACAGCTGCCTCGCTTGGCGCTTAGCATTAAGAGGTTAGTGTTAGGACTGGTCGACCTGGTGTCAGGATAATGTGACTGGGTGGGATATCATGCTACATGTCTCTGGCATGATGCCAGTGCTAGACATCACTATAAACTGCCGCACTGCAGACATCGTAGCGATATGACTGAAAAAGTGTTAAAGCTACGTTAAAAATCCAAATCACACACACACACACACACACACACACAAACATAAATTATACACTGCCCGAGCCCGAGATTCAGACCGACGCGGACAGAATTGAGATGACAGTAGTGAAGGGGGGGGGTCCCCCTTCACTACTGATGTCAGTGAACTGTAAAGGTTAGCACCTTAGACACTCCACCCCACGTGCTACAAAACCTAATTCAGATATACAGTAAAACTCATCTGATGTCAATAGACATGGCTCCATTTACAGCGAATAAGGATTGAAAGACAAAAGTATGGATCAGTCTAATCTGTTACTTGACAAATTACACATTTTGAACTCCTACATTCAAAATCGGCGAAAAAGTCTGAGTTTCGAAATACAAAACCAGTATTTGCTTAGGGGTACCTTCCCAACTTTACCGACGAAATGTTGACAACCAGGCCAGTAGTTTTGGGTCCTCCAATCGTTTTCATACTTGAAGATTTGAAGTGATAGGATGCAGCATTGCTATATCCACAACTCTGGTTTTGTCTGTGTGCGTTTAGTAGTTCCCGTACAGAAAACTTTTATGATGAGGGAAACAAATCATCGGTTTATCTCAGACGAACGAAACTGGTACTACAGTATACTACCAAGCTATTTCCTAATTCATCTAATCCAACACATAATGTAATCTAAGGTCAGAAAACCAAGCCTTGAACGCCCAGAAACCAAACTTCATTCCACGTTTGTGGCATACGAAATTGTTTTCACTTAGAGGAAGCAAAACTCAATAACGGAAATGCTGCAAAATTCCAAATTCCAAACTGAACACCTTGGTTATCAACCCCATATTTGACCCTTGCGAATTTAAAATGTCCCTAACATATCCTCTTCTTTCTATAGTAGATTCATTGAGATCAGAGAAAGCTGGAGATATGGTTGGAGGGAGCTGTCACTGCATTGGCCATCTCGAGCCGGTTAACAGATAAGACCTCAAGAAATTACAGCCATAGTCATAGTCTGGAACTATTGCACCTCTAAAAACAGGTTTCATCATCTTTTCTTATTTCTTTTTCACACTGAAAATCTTGCTGAACAATAAATGTAACAACACGTAATATGCCAGATATGACAGAACCATGAACTGTTTATACAATCTGGAAAAAAAAAACAACTGCTCTGTACCAAAGATAACTTAGTCACACTGCTATAAAGGGTAAAGGGAGTGCAGAGAAAGCTGCCAAAGCTGCCTAACAGCCACCCGTTTTTGAGTAGAAGATTCCATACACTGACTTCCATTATCATATAAATCATCATATTCATCACACATGTCGAAATATATGGAATGAAAAATCAACAAACAAACGTCTGAACATCAAACACATAATTTAGAGTGGCATCCCTCATGTACAACAATTTGAAGAGATGAGGTGGTATGGTACCGATCGCATATCGAATACACATACCTGACACGTGATCTTCTGAAGTCATCTTGACAAAGTATTTGGATGTGAACTTGATGACTAAATCGTATGATGATGTATCACCCAGAGATAATCTTGGACTTTTTGAGGAAATGCAGTTGTATAAGAATGTTGACCAGATTTCTCAAAGGATGTTATATGTGTTTGCTTTATCTTTTATTTTATATACCATTTACAAAAACAATTAACATCGGTATCTTTTATTTTACATACAATGTACAAAATACTTAACATCGGTATCTTTCATTTTTATACCATTTACAAAACACTTAACATCGGTATCTTTTATTTTATATACCATGTACAAAACACTCAACATCGGTATCATTTATTTTATATACCATGTACAAAACACTTAACATCGGTACCCTCATTTTTTTTACCATTTACAAAACACTTAACATCGTTATCTTTTATATCGAATCATCTTTGGAAGGGGTTGTTTTCTTCGGGGTATTATGCAATTCTTCGTTTTTACATTTTTCGAATTTTACTTTTAGTTTGCACCATTAAGCCACTATTGTGCTGAGGGGCCATTAAAAGCCAGTAAGGTCATTTGTACATGATGCTTTTTATAGTGCATACAAATTAGCTAATCTTGCTCTTTGGGCCCATCATGTATCTCCGTCTTAATCGGATAGGTGTCTGTGAAAACTGAATCCCAAAAATTTTTGTTATCCTCATACTGTGAAAGGTGTACTTGTTATTTTATGAAGATGGTGGACAAATTCTTCCCATATAAACTGACTTGTTTTGGTTATTTTGGTCAAAACCCATGTACATGATGTACACAAATTTGGACAAATTCAATTGCATCAGTTGGTGTCATTGCAACACCCTAAAATATTAAAACTGTATATGAACTGTATTTTTCATCGGACAAAATGCAACATGAATTACAGTACATTACGGTCTTTCTGTTAGACATTGAACGTTACACTTACTTTAGAAATAAGTCTCGCAAATAGAAAGACAGTAAGAAAACACGAGGCTAGCTGTGTCTTTGCGCAAGGATTATCCACGGTCCACCATCTCTTATGTCTAGAGATATTTCACCAAAGGAACAATTTTGTCTGGTAGCAATTTGTAAAAACTTAAATAGTGTATATTTAAATGGTGTATAGTGATAATATAGGATATACTAATTGGTGCAAGCAATTTAAACATTTCTTCAACAGACATTTACACGGAGGCCTTATCTTATAACCGACTTGATTTTTTGCACCATAATGCTTTTTTTTTTGGGTTGTTCTTCTTGGCTTTAACGCCATTTCTTAGCGCAAGATAGGCTATACATGTCGGCCAGTAAACTGGTGGAGGAAGAACCCGGGAAAGCACCGGTAAGAATTACCGACCCACGGGAAGCTACTGACAAGCTTTCTCATATACAAATATTGGCCGAACCTGAGACTCGAACCCACGCGGTCAGAGGTGCGATACTAGTAATCGGTAAAGTACAGATCACTCGCATCTCACCTCTATCCGCCTGGTTTCGAGTCTCGGTTAGGGCAACGTGGGTATGTGGGAAAGTGTGCAAGTAGCTTCCCATGTATTGGTGATTTTTCTAGGGTTCTTCCTCCACCAAATATACTGGCCGCCATATATAGCCTCTCATGTGTTGAAATATGACGTTAAACCCCATAAAGCTAAAGGAATCATCTCCATTTTGTTTGAATTATAACCGTTGTAGCGGTAGGTGTGTTGAATTTTGTATGCAGTATCCCGATTTCCTTTTTCCAGCTGAGTGTCCTCATCACGCCACTGCACTTCCTCATGTACATTCAGACGCTTCATGCCTTAAAAGTAGCATGGATTTAATATTGCACTCGCAGTTTTTGACGACATATTTCTAAAATGCAAACGTTAGTGTTGAAGGAGGAGGCATGGTTTGCAGTCTGCAAGGTATGGAGAGATTAAATAACTATAATGCCAGACTGTAATTGTGCCAAATAATTACGCTCTGACATTGAAGTTAATCTCTAAAAACGCATACAAAGTTTCCTATTTCTATATGCTTACGCTAAGTTCGAGATTCGTCGCATCATTGTTGCGTGATATACTTATGGACCAGTTGTCTAGCCTTATTATTATAATATATATATTAATGTTGCCTATGCATTGATTTGAAATAAACTTGTGAACATGTGTTCTGTATAGAGGGTTATTCCAATCTCACCAGGAGGGAAAAGTGTGTGTGTGTGTGTGTGTGTGTGTGTGTACTGGCTATGCCAATTAAAAGTTAAGTTTAAAAATGTAAAGATAAAAAAAATTAAAACAATAAATCCCTCCAAATAAATGTAAGCATGAAGTACTACTCGATAAAGCTACAGATTTTTAAGTTGTCCAAAAAGGTATGCAAATAAAAGATAAAGGTAAACAACATTCTCGTTGAAGTTGTTATGCGATTGGCAAAATATCACCTAATCTCTGTTCATTGTGATGGATGCCACTCTTCGATCATGGTTTTAATGTTCTGAGACTTGTTTGTGGAGTTTTAACTCCACATTGGTTTGTCAGCTATATGGAACATGCCAAGTCATAAAACATTCGAAGTTTGCACATGAATTTGAAAACCGGTGATTGCATGGAAGTATTGGCTGTATTAGCCATCCTTTCGTTACGCTTGATACCAACGTGATTAGGCACTGCAGAATAATTTTGCCTGATTGCCTGAGTGTGCATGTCTCTGTAAAATTTGGGATATTCACGGGTTATCAAATTTACGGTTTTGCAAGGCATTCGCTGTGGAGTGTGTGTGTGTGTGTGTGATTTGGATTTTTAACGTAAATTTAAAAAATTTTCAGTCATACCGCTACGATGTCTGCAGTGTGGCAGTTTATAGTAATGTCTAGCGCTGAGGCATCATGCCTCAGACATGTAGCATGATGTCCCACCCAGCCGCTTTATCTTGACACCAGGCCGACCAGTCTTAACACTAACCTCTTAATGCTGAGCGCCAAGCGAGGCAGCTGTTAGTACCATTTTAATAAGTCTTTGGTATGATTCGGCCTGGGTTCGAATCCGCGATCTCCGGCACCCAAGGCGGACGCTCTAACCACTAGGCCACCGGAGAGGTCCATTCACTCTGGAAAAGGATCCGAACATATGATTAAATTTCTTTTTTGAAGGGTTTCAATATATTTCAAAGATATGAGCGTTGTTGACATTTCTGCGGTAAAAGTGGAGACTATATTTGGTAACCTCTGGTGTCATATGGGGTTGTAACAGCAGCTGTAACCTGTCTTCATCTTTTCAACCGTCTGTACACATGGACGTACGGCCATGATATGAACCGTCTGTACACAGGGACGTACTGCCATGATATGAACCGTCTGTACACTGGGATCTATGGCCATGGTATGAACCGTCTGTACACAGGGATGTACGGCCACGATATTAACCGTTTGTACAAAGGACGTATTGTATAATAGGAACCAACTGTACACAGGGACGTATGACCATGATATGAACCGTCTGTACAAAGGGACGTATGTCCACGATATGAACCGTATGTACACAGGATGTATGTACGATAGGAACCATCTGTATACAGGGACGTATAACCACGATATGAACCGTCTGTACACAGGTACGTATGGCAAAATATGAACTGTCTGTGCACAGGGACGCTGTAAAGGTTTAGATCTTACCATAAAGCACGACCTTCTAGGTTGCTCCCCGGTCACGTTTGGTTAGCCTGCATATTCACAACTATGACGAAAAATTTGGCATAACGCCACGTTTGGTTAGCCTGCATTTTCTCAACTATGACGAAAAATTTGGTATAACGCCACGTCTGGTTAGCCTGCGTATTCACAACTATGACGAAAAATCACTAGAAAGCGACACGTGGTCAGCCACATTTCCATCACAGAAGGACGGTGCTTTACATTCAAGTTCCTTTTAGTGTTGAACATACATGTTGATAAATCTTATTTACGTGCTATATTCCGCTTAATAAATCTAATTTACGTGTTATATTCTGCTTATTATTAATACTCGTTGATACCCTACCTGGACTGTCCTTGATCTTGCAAACATTTATCACTGTTGGACACTCCTGTTTGGCTGCGAAGCTAATGCATTTTCCATGTATACATTTATCATTTCTAGCGACAAATGAGAAAGTGTTGACAAAGTAACAAGTAAACTGCACTGTGAAAAGTTAGTACAGATAATAGCCTCACGTAAAAATTACAACCTTTTCCATACACTCTTGTTAATTTGTATTAAGAACACGGTATTTATTCAATTCTAAATCATCTTATTACATTGACGGCATACATATATTTGTGGACATGATGACAAGCTCGATTTTACTACCATAATCTGCCAGTCGGAAGATTGTTTTCTTGAATGCAATACTCAAGCAATACATAGGGATCACTTTTCAGATTGTGTCGTTATTGTTGTTGTCATCGAAGGCGTTAACAGTAAGATTTTGTTCATTTAGTTCACTTTCACTGACACTTCATGTACAGTCACGAACCATGAGGGAGGTGGGCGTAATCTTACGTGCCCACTACTCACCTCTGACAAAAGTAGCCCATGGTGAGTTGCTTTTCATCTTCCAGTCACTACATTGGGTTTTTGCATTTAATTAAGTTTGTATGTACAGTCGTGAAACTTAATGGATGTGTTGCTTTTGGGGTCATAGGCAAAAGTATGTCACAGTGATGTACTTCATGTTCCAGCAATAACATTACATTTTTGCACTTAGCCTTGCTTCTTGGCTCAGTGGTGTGTACAGTCATGACATTGGCTGGGTGTAGTTGTGTTAGGAACATAAATCATTTCAAAGATCTATTGTTAAAGTCACAGTGATCTTCTTTCTTTCGCAAGTAAGTGTGTACAGTGTTTAGCTCACCTGATATAATTTAGCACCATTTCATGATGGCATGAAGTGCGCTCAGATTTGTGCCAACGATGCTGATAAGCCCTCCAATATGGCCACAGTTACCCAAAGCACTGACAGCCCTTTCAACGACTTGTTCTAAAAAAAAGAAGAAAAAACAAAAAAAAACAAAAACAAACAGACAAAGTTTGATCAAATTTGACGGTAAACATCTCGGCAAAGATGGCGTTTATATAGGTACAACTGATGCTGATTATCATCAAATTTTGCCGCTGTACTTGAAATAATAACGACTTCTTAGCCAAAACTATTAGAATTTGACCAAACTTAATAGAAAACATTATGCAAACGTACATAGCCACCGTTACCAAAAATAGAAAATCTTTAAATTACTTCTCTAAAATTTCAAAATATAATTTGACGGAACTTTACAGAATGGAATAAAAACGTTTCGAACTCCTACGAACGATACTCGCTCGTCATCAAATTTAGCCGCTGCTACTCAATGTAGTAAAACCTTAAAAGAACTTATTCTTAAAAACAGCTAAACAGAATTTGATCACATTTCGGCAGAGTGTTTCAGTTTGTGCAAATTATGCTGATCCACAATTAAGTATTGCCACCGTTACTAAAAAGAAAGTAGAGAAAGCGTTTAATGACTTCCTCAAAACTGCTGGACAGGATTTGATCAGATTTGAACGAAAGCTTGCCGACATGAAACCTTTCAAACAGTGCAAAATATTACTGATCCACCATTAAGACTGGTGACCGTTGACTGAAAATATAAATACCTTGAAATAACTTCTCACAAACCGTCGAATAGAATTTGACCTAACTTGGCAGAATGGATCCTGGCATGATCTTTCAAATTTGTATACAATGATGCATATCTGTCATCAAATATGGTCGGCGTCAAAACGAGTTCTTCGCCAAAACTATTAAAAGAATTTGACTAAACTTGACAAAAACATCGAGGATGAAGTCCTTTATAAATTGTACAAAATGTTGGAGATCATTCGTCAAATAATGCCGCGGTTGCTACAAATAGTAAAATCTTGAAATGACTTTTCTATATTCGATGAATTGGATTTGACGAAACTTGAAAGAAAGCATTTTGAGGCAAAGACCTTTAAAATTTGTACAAAAGATACCTTTCTGCTATCACGTGTGTCCACTATTATTTAAAAATATAAGCACCTTTACACAACCTCTTCCCCAAAACCACTAAACAGAATTTTACCAAATTTAACAGAAAGCATCCTAGCATAACGCGCTTTCAAGTTTTTGTTGTTGTTGTTGGGGGTTTTGGTATTTCTTTTTTAAATGTTGCTGATCCTCCATCAAATGTGACCATGGTTACTTAAAAGTAAAAAAAAAAAATATTTAACTGAATCCTTTTCGAAACCGCCGAACACAAAATGATCGTCTTGAGAAACACAATTTCGACATGATGACCTTTCAAACTGCATAATGATACTGATTCGCTACAATGGTAAAACTTCGAAACTACGTCTTCTCCAAAACCCTTGAATATAACTGTTTTCTTAATATTGACAGAAAACATCCTGACTGTTTTACCTTTCATATTTATGCAAATAATGCCGGTCCGACATCATGTATGACCACCGTTACTAGTAATAGAAAAAAAACAACAACAAATATGTAAAATAATTCTTCTGAAAGACTGCTAAACTGAATTTTACAAAATTGACAGAGAGAATCCTGTCATAAAGATGTTTCAATTTTTTTTATAAATGATGCCAATCACCCATCAAATATGTCCACTGTTGCTAAAATATATAACAAAATGAATAAGTGAATTCTTCTGTAAAACTGCTCAACTGAATTCGACCAAACTATATAGAAAACATCCATGGTATAAATGGCTCTCAGATTTGTAAGCAATTAGTGCCAGTCAACCACCTCTTATCAATATTGCTCCTAAACTATTTGAAGGAAGGTCAGATTTGTGAGCAAATAGTCCAGTCCGCCACCTCTTATCGTAGTCCGAGTTTCCTCTGACCCTTGCCACCCCATTTTTGATATTTGGACATTTATGTTGGGGTGTAAGATCAGAGGCCATTCCCTATTGAAAAGTTGGAATTTGCCGACACTATTTGGTGTCGGCATAGGGTAGCCGCTTACTAACCGGCCTAGAAAACTTTAACGACCTTTCATCGAGATATACCTGCATGAAATTGATAGGAATCTGATTTATTTTCTCAGAAAAAGCGAGTGTAGCATTCGTTATATCTTTAATCCGCTGAGAGCCGAGATGCAACTATAGCGTTGATGAAATTTGACCTGGAACTCGCCATTTGCATTCCGAGTCACATGACTACACAAATCTCGCAACCTATATGTCAATGACACCAGAGGACCAATAGTCACGTGATATCAACAATAAACCATTTCGAAAGTTGTTGTACATAGAATTCGAAAATATTAATTAAAAGTTACGTAATACTTGTACATAAATATAACGCACACTTAACTCTCAACATATTTATTCCGAGAAGAACGACTAGAAACCTGTCGGTATCGCAGCAAGGTGGAGAAAATCAGATTCATCAAGTACTAAGCACGTGTCAGCCATGTATTTTGTTGGTATCACGTGACTACCGCGTTGACTTGTGCTCTCCGCTTGTTGAATCTGTTTTTTTTTCAAGCTGCTGCAACATTTACAGATTTCTGGTCGTTGTTTCCAGAATAAATATTTTTAGAAATTTATGTTCTTTTATTTTTCTATAAATATTACGTGACTTTCATTTATATGTTCGATTTGTTTTCCTACAGCAACATTAGAAATGGTTAAATGTTGATATCACGTGACTATTTGAACTCTAAAGTCATTGACATGTGGGTGGCGAGATTTGTGTAGTCATGTGACTCGGAATGCAAATGGCGAGTTCCAGGTCAAATTTCATCAACGCTATAGTTGCATCTCGTCTCTCAGCGGATTAAAGATATAACGAATGCTATACTCGCAATATCTGAGAAAATAAATCATATTCCTATCGATTTCATGCAGGTATATCTCGATGAAAGGTCTTTAAAGTTTGCTAGGCCGGTTAGTAAGCGACTGCCCTATGCCGACACCAAATGGTATTGGCGAATTCCAACTTTTCGATAGGGAATGGCCTCTGACCCTACACCCCAACATAAATATCCAAATATCAAAAATGGGGTGGCAAGGGTCAGAGGAAACTCGGACTACTCTTATCGATATTGCTCCTAAACTGTTTAAAGGAAGGTCGTGCATGCAACTTGACATACCGTTTCATCCAGACATTTAATTGGCGCTAATGAAAATGATGTTCCTCGGACGTCCAATCCACTTTGTCCTTGATGGCTTCGTGGCCATCTTGAAAATCGTGTTATCACTAATTCTTCTGAATAGGTAGATTTTCACTTTGGTCTTTGATAATAAATTTTTTTTTTTTTTTTTTTTTTTATGCCAGTCTGATTTCTAACATGGTCGCCTCAGCGGCTGTCTTGAATATCTTGTTATCCTTCCTCTTTATGAACAAATGGATTAAACAAACATAGAACATTAATAAAGTAAAATTCATTTATGATATCAGATTGGTACAAAATAGAAAATCATGCTGATTTAAGCTACAGTATCGACACCATGGCGGCCATCATATGGATCTTGTTGCGACTACTACTCTTGAGCGTGTGAACATAATGGCATGAGGCTTTCCCTAAAAGACTTCTTACTAATTAAAGGTGATCACAGACGAAAACCTTGGGTTTGCTACTCTTCCAGCATGATAGGTTGCTTGGACATGGGGTCTTCATTTAAAGACTGAAAATTATAACTAGTTGGTTCAGCATGAAACTAGTGCTAATCTGACATCCATAATCGCCACCATGGCAACCATCATGAAAATCTTGCTCCTGTTGGTCCTCCCGAACAGATGATCATGCTGATCTGGATTTTTCCTAAAAGACTTGTTATGATAATACATATGGTGCTACGTAAAAATGGAGTTGACATAATATTAATCATGGCTGCCATGACAACCATATTAAAACTCTTTTTTTTATTGTCCCTCCTTAAAATAATGGTTCAGTCTTCACGATATTATCACGAGCAATGTGTTAATATTCCAATTTTCGATGGCCTAGTGGTTAGAGCGTCCGCCTCGGATGCGGGAGGTCGTGGGTTCGAACCTCGGCTGAGTCATACCAAAGACTTACAAAAATGGTACGAACAGCTGCCTCGCTTGGCGTTCAGCATTAAGAGGTTAGTATTAGGACTGGTCGACCCGGTGTCAGGATAATGTGACTGGGTGGGACATAATGCTACATGTCTACGGCATGATGCCCCAGTGCTAGACATCACTATAAACGGTCACAGTGCAGACATTGTAGCGGTATGACTGAAAAACTGTTAAAGCTATATTAAAATTCCAACACACACACACACACACACGCACGCACGCACGCACGCACACACACACACACACACACACACACGCTATTCCAATTCGCTCAGCATTACAGCTCTTCCATCAGTTTGATAACATTTTGTCGTTAATGCATCAAACATGCGAAAGGAAAGTTAGCTTGCTGTTAGAAAATAAGCACACCCTACACCAATTTTATCTCCATCACAACAGTAACGACAAATCCGTCAATACAGCATTTGGGGTTCTCATAGAATTATGCGAAATCTTTAGAAAGCATACAACAGTTTAATATTTCTAAAATCTGAACCCGTTTTCCTATGACGATTTCTGGAGTCCACTTAAGTATATCTGAATCACTCATGCCCTTTAATGTATAGCAGATCAAAATTGTGTCGATATGTTATGGGTAACCAGTTCTTGGATTAAGGCATGTCGTCGTGGTCATGAAAAGGGTGACTGGCCATATGCTTCTCCGAGGTGTACAGTAGAAGTAAGGAATATATTGTGACCTTATCTCGGAATATTGATAATACCTCTATTTACTGTGCTGTATAATGTAGGATTACTGCTTTTGTAACCATGACGACTATGACATCAATAGCCAGTTGATCTGATAAATGTAGCGACGTCATGAAATAGGATAACATACAAGATGTCTAAATTAGGGCCATTCTTTTTCACCACACTACATCTTTTACTACTCGTCGTCTTGAATACATATATCACGCTAATTTTCCATGCTTCTGACTGTTCAATTTCCTAACACGGAGGTGTGCAGTGCTATCTCTCTCTCTCTCTCTCTCATAACAAAACTTCATTTACCTTAACATTGCAAAAGATTGTTGAATCTGCACAGTTGTACTTCTTTAATCATAATTGTCATTTTTATATCATCTTCTGCCAAATATAGTATACATGCAGACAGTGTGTCATGTTCAGCCCAATAGTGTACGTGCAGACTGTGTATCATGTTCAGCCCAGTACAGTGTATATGCAGTCTGTATATTGTTCAGAACAGTACAGTGTAGATGTAAAAAGTCTGTATCATGTTCCGAACAGTACAGTATACGTGCAAAGTCTGTATAATGTTCAGCCCAGTACAGGGCCGAAAAGGGCGGGGGAGGGGGGGGGCAACAGGAAAGATCTGCCCGGGGCCTGGGCCCGTAAGGGGGCCCGGGCCGAACAACACTTTTTAATTTTATAAAAGAAAAATTTTGTTTGAACAAGAACTAGGAGAGGCCCGGGTGTTTCTTACCCCAGGGCCCATGATCGCTCTCTACGGCCCTGGCCCAGTAAAGTGCACATGCCGAGTCTGTATCATGTTCAGTCCTGTATAGCGTGTGTGCAGAGTGCATATAACGTTCAGTCCAGAATAGCGAACAAGCAGAGAATGTATCATGTTCAGCCCAGTACAGTGTACATGCAAAGTCTGTATAATGTTCAGCCCAGCATAGTCTATATGTATGATGTTTAACCCAGCATTGTGTACAGTTTATAAAGGCACGATGAATCCCGCATCATCTGCATGAGCGTCAAACGAAAATACAGACACCGTATTTCAGGTTGAGAAACAAGATATTTTCTTCTCTATTGTGCAAAAATTATTAGATTAATTCATATTTATGTTTGCAAAAAGCATATAGGCCAACATACAGTACCGATTCTTCTTTATCTTTACAGATAATTCATTGAGGGGCCCTAATTGCTAAAGAAGTTCTTGTATCTTGAGAATTTGATGAATCTCGCGATTTTCTGGACTGTGTAAATCTTTTTTATTAAGAAAAAAAGAAGATAATGTACTGCATGTAACACGCATACCTAGTATGCGTACCGCAGATGGAATGCTGCTACCACCAGTATATCTGGTGGTAGGAGCATGCTATATGGGGAATACATATTATGTATGTGTGTTAGTCTCAATTTTTTTAAAAATTAAGTAATTAAATTAAAGTGGGTGTTCCCTTGAGAAAATACGGTATTTTTGAACCATTTGAACAGGTAACAACAATTTTTCACGCATCGTACAATCATATTTTGGACCTCTCCTGTGGCCTAAGTGATTAGAGCGTCTGCCTCGAATGCAGGAAGTCGCGGGTTCGAACCCGGCCGAGTCATACCAAAGACTTATAAAAATGTACTAACAGATGCCTCGCTTGGCGTTCAGCATTAAGAGGTTACTGTTAGGACCGGTCGGTCTGGTGTCAGGATAATGTGACTGGGTGGGAAATGATGCTACATGTCTACGGCATGATGCCCCAGTGCTAGACATCACTCTAAACTATCACACTGCAGTACCGATATGACAGAAATTTGTTAAAGCTACGTTAAAAATCTAAATCACACACACACACACACACACACACACACACAATTTACTTATTGTATTTTTATATTTAAGTGATGTACACTTATCTTCTAGAATAATATTGGATTCTTTGTACTGCCCCTTTTCTTTTCATGTCAACTTCCTGATGCCCCACAAGGAGCCCTAATTGGTACAAGAAGTTCTTGTATCTTGAGAATTTGATAAATCTCGCTATTTCTGGACTGTGTAAATCTTTTTTTTTTATTAAGGAGAAGAAAAAGAAGAATCTGTACTGCATGTTAGCCTATATGCTTTTTGCAAACATATAAAGATGTAAACTTAGTTATTAACAAAACGAAGTAATGTCAGACAAATATTAGACAAAAGGCAATATAAGTCAGTATCTTCGTACAACAAATTAGTATTGAAAAAGGAATGGTAAGAATCATAACCAAGGTTGTTTATATATGCATCCAAAAATGTGAATCATTGCGGTTTTTGAATCAATCCTAATTTCTACAAAAGAAAATTCAAGCAATCAAACTGGAGAAAAAGATTATATAATAAGTATCACAGAAAGAAGGAAGACAAAATACGATTACATTACAAGTCAAGTTCGTTATCATAAGCTAATACAGTGCTTGGTTTAACGCCCTTTACAGCACTATATATGTTACACAGAACATCTGGTGGAAGAAAAACCCAGGAAAAACCACTGACCAACGTGTAGCTTCTGACAAGCTTTCTAACATATCCACATTGTGAGTCGGAGACTCGAACCCACGCTGACAGAAGTGGGACGGTAGTGTCAGCTAAAGGCTAACGCTTTAAACAACTCGGCCATCGGATGTCCGAGCTAATACAGTTAGACCTGTACATGTAATAATACATAATTAAACATCCTATATAATAGCTGAGCGAGGCTGGCTGAGAAAGACTAGTTTGCATTAAATGTTTTATAAATTCGTTGAAAGATATTGGGGGAAACATCAATAATTCACTGTGAAGTTTGAAATATCTAAAATAAATCGGCTCATACTTTGTATAATCTTCTGATTATTTTAAATCCAAATTATTTTTCAAGCGTTGCGTTACTACTTGCAGGAACACATCAACGTTATCTACACGTTGTTACAGCAATACGTGACCAAAACCAAGTGTTTCTAACAGTTATTTGAGTCTTACTACCCATAAAATTTTATTTTAGTTTGCTATAAAGTCTGCATAAACTTGTGTGTTTCCTTCTGTTAGACTTTACAGTTTCATTTAACCAATATTGAATAATCAATTTAAAACAGTCTAACTACTGAAGAGAAACTCGCCCCACTTCACACAGTCATTAGGCCAACGTGTTTGTTTATCACGTAAAATATTTTTACAGAAACGCAAATGACCTCGACCTTGTAAATCATGCTCCTGGAACCTTGCTGACATACAGCAGAGTACAGTAGGTGAATGACCTCGTCTTTGTGTAAGGACGAGCTTTCTAGGACAACGTGTACTTTCTGTGGCCGTTTCTACTGTTTACTATCACTGCGTTGTATGAAGCTAAACCTACCTGGCGGGATCTAAGCATATTTGTGAGTTTGTACTTTTAGGTTGTTTACAAACACCCCTCCCCTCTCTCTCTCTCTCTCACACACACACACACACACACACACACACAGACGCACACACACACGCAGGCCAAACCTTAATCTACTAGGCCAAATAATAATATATTCGTGTTTTCATTCTGACCAAACAAAGAAAATAAATCTGTTCAAAATGAGATAATAATGTAACAGAGTCGTGGTTCCCAACAGAGGTAAAAATATTTTGAACAAATATACACCGAGTAAACAAAAGGTGTGAGGTGGGATAAAATCTGAGCGGAAAACTAAAACATTAATCATACAAAGAAGGCGGGAGTGCTTCCTATTAGTACTAAAATTAGTACGCGCTATTTTGTTGACCTATCCAGTGTTTGCAGATGATACGATATCGTAATTAAATTGTACAGTCCGGATTGCCTCTGACCTTTAAGACAGTAACGTGGATTTTACTTGTCCAAACATCTAAAAGGTCAGAGAAAACTCTTACTACACAATGCATTACTCGTCGCGATCTCGTACCACGAAGTCGCCAAAAGGGCAACGAGGTCACCGTAGTCCGTATTACCTGCAACTGTAAACAAACTAATTCAAGCAATCACGGGTATAACCACGCCAAAGTTTATTCGGAAAGTTTCTGTGATGGTTTAGATGTTACAGACATGTGGCAGACAGAAGTACTATTTATTCAAAAAACTATACATCACATAAAATATATAAAATATAAAGTCACATCAGTGGCGTACGGAGCTAAAATGTCGTCCGGAGCGGAGGTCCGAGATGCCGCCCTCTGCCGCTTATTTTATTAGCTGTACCTTTGTTAGTCATCACGGCGGCATCACCAGATTTTCTCATTATTATCCTCCTTTACCCATTACTCTCTCTCTTTCTTTTTCTTCTTCTTTTCCTTTCTTTTTTCCCTTTTTTGTCGCCCCTACAGAACGCCACTACAGAAATGCCGCCCGGGGCGTCCCCCCCCCCCATTGCCTCATATCGGTACGCCAGCGAGTCCCATACATTTTATAAGATATAAACTGTTAAGATATCTTTTATACTTAATCATATACACGATTTCAATTGAGATATACATGTACTACAAAGTTTGTAAGTCATCTTACATAATTTATCTTGCATAGATAATGGCATATCTAGATAAGATATCTAATTAACTCTGTTTATAATATATCTAATAAATTGTATAAGATATAATTACAGTTGTATATATGCCATCTAAACTATATATCGGTATCAGCATATCAAATAAAACATAAAATATATCTTACATAACGAAAACTTTTTATAAAATATCGCATAAATTGATGAGATATTTTGCACAGTTATAAGATATTTTATATTCTTTATAAGATATCTCGTTTTTGGAAGAACTGCCGATATTGTTTACCATACGAACAGCTGTAAACAGTTGCCGTTTATATGTACTTCTCGCTTGACAGCTTTGTTAAGGCAACGCCGATCATTTTTCACAGCTGGCAGTACTCATTTAACATTAAAAATGGTACATAAACAAATACAAGCGGCATTTGTCCATTATATTTCTTTTGTTTGGGTAAAGTCACAAGGATGAGGCAATGTTGCATCAATATTAGGATTATTTTTCTACATTTTTCTCTTACCAGCTTGTTTCTTGTTAACAGTGTTTTCTGTATGAATTTATTTGGTATATTTCTTATTCATCTTCGCCAGTGTTTACATCCAAAAATATTTTTGAGCACTTCAGAAATAAAGAGTTTTTCTATGCACTAGGATCCGCGCGTTTGCACCGTTGTATAGTCCGTTGTGCACATTTTTACCATGTCAGCAGCCCAATGCATTGTTAGGCTTTCTTTACAAAGTAATATACAAGACCTATTTCGTATCCAACATTAGTTTAGTTTCATACCTATTTCTACGTAACTTTAATTGGAATGTGATAAATGATTAGTCACATCAACTATAGATGGACCTAATCATCTATTCCACCTTCATCATTTCCCTACATTCGTCTTTTATTCATTGATTCTTGGAAAAGTCAGACGTGGAGAGCCGAAGATAAAGCCATCCCGTGTGTGTGTGTGTGTGTGTGTGTGTATATATATATATATATATATATATATATATATATATATATATATATATATAATTCAAAGATTGTTCAAATTCAGTAACTTAAAGTCTAACCCCTAAACGCCCCGAAAGACAACGTGACTCTTGCAGATGGCGTGGCACGATCTTAAAACATTGTGAAGGAAAAGGTCAAAGCCATTTCTTTCGTCTGCACTTGTGTTATGAAAGTATCATGACTGCCAGTTTTATTGTTCATGTTAAAATATCTGCTGCTGTAAACACAAATCGGTATCTGTCAGTCAGTAATTCAATAATGCATTAATAATAATGACCTGGTTGGGCTTTCTCGTAAACAAGTTTACATGTGCTACTTCGCGTATTGCAGATATAGGGAGCATTGTTTACGCACTTTCTTTTCCGTAAGAACCGAGAACAACAGCATAATTTCTGTGATGGAATGTTACTTATATCTGAGTGCGTGTGATTTGAATTTTTGACGTATCTTTAACAATTTTTCTCTCATATCGCTACGATGTCTGCAGTGTGGCAGTTTATAGTGATGTCTAGCACTGGACATCATGCCTCAGACATGTATCATGATGTCCCACCCAGTCACATTATCCTGACACCGGGCCGACCAGTCCTAACACTAACCTCTTAATGCTGAGCGCCTGGCGAGGCAGCTGTTAGTAACATTTTTGTAAGTCTTTCGTATGACTCGACCGAGGTTAGAACCCACGACCTCCCGCATCCGAGGCGACGCTCTAACCATTAGGCCACCTGAGTGGTCACTTACAGTTGAAGTGATGTATCATTAAATATTTCGATTTAGAGAGCCCTTCATCGTTATATAATACAGTTATCGCTCTTTATCATTCGATGATATCGCTTCTAATCATTATGTGATACAGTTATCGTTCCTGGTTATTACATGATATTAGATATCGCACCTGATCATTATGTGATACGGTTATCGTTCCTGATCATTAAATATTACAGGTGTCGCTCCTGATTATTGCATGACATAGTTATCGCTCCTGATTATTACATGAAACATTTATCGCACCTGAGATTAAATGACAGTTATCGCTCCAGAATTAGAGTCGTATCCAGATATACCCCGAGACATAAATAAGAGAAAACAGTCAGAAGAAAGCAAGAAAAGAGAAATACCAGTGATATTAATACGGGAAAACAGCAAGAAAAAACAACAAAAGACAAATACCCTTGACGCATATACTGGAAAACAGCCACAACAAGCAAGAAAAGAGAAATACACGAGTTTCGGAACAAGGTCAGTTTAAATATGGCTTTTGCATTGTTCATGAAGCAAAATTGTACAGGAACCCTTCAAAGATCATTTGATGCCACCCTATATTTTAATATGATCCAATTATTTTCCCGACTTTTGCTTTTGTTGGTAAATTATCCATTTGCCAATCAATATGGATGAGTTATTTCTGATCTGGGGATGTCCCTGCTGTCCGTCAGGTGAAAATTCAGACACACCATATGCGTTACATTTTTTTAGGTTGCAAGGTTTTATATTTAGTTTAGTTCAAACAACTATGCAGTTTTCTACACGGAAAGTTTAAAAAGTACAAAAGCAACAGCAACTAAAAGTACATTTTGGCATGGGACTTAGCAATAGGCAGAGAACAATGATTCATCTGTCAGATGTTCATGCCTTCTTTTGACATAAAGTGTTTTCATGCCTTTTGGCAAAGTGTACTAAAATCACGAACAATTTAAAAGTCGTTTGCAGTATGTACTTATGACTTTTCCTTTGGAAATAATTCATGATTTTTTAAATACATCGTCGTTTTAACTTTGTGAATATTTTAAATTGCAAAATCTAAAGTGTATGTTATCACGTGTAACCAGAAAAATCTAAGGTGCATGTTATGTAAACCAAACAAACAGGTGTTTTTACGAAGGAAATATTTAATGCATATATTTAGCACAAAAGTCACATTAGTAGTCTTGTATAAGGAGATTTCTTAGCCAAACCGTATTTTATACTAGGACGACAGCATGATTTTTACCCCCCCCCCGATCCCCCCGGGTTAGTCTAAACAAATACGTAAACAGTTTTGTTGAGACAACAGCGTCGATTTCACTATCGATTTACTACGTGAGGACCTATCAAGGAAATCATCATAGTCGTCAAACAAAATAGAGTTGGCTCAGAAACAATCCCCTTATACAAGACTACTGCGGTTTTTATTTTATATTTTACACAAAATTTTACTATTACCTATTTTTGACAGTAACATAAAATTTTACACAGCCACTTGTCGAAATATTTTTAAAGTCTCAGCTTTTGCTATTATATAAGTCTCATCGTCATGACAAAACAAATACAAATTAATCTTACCACTGACAAGAGAGCCAGGTTCTAACATCTTGATACAATTTCCATGTGAGACTATTGATTTATCGACATAAGACCTTTTTAAGTTCATCATCAACTCTGATCTTTGTATATTTATTCTAAGATATCGGATTGTAAAGATTATCAATAGCATCAGAAAGCGAATCTGTAACCCAAGCAATCTTACTAAAATACTCTGAATTTCCTGTGCGAACCAGAGACAAAAACCTTATCTTATTTCTGCTTTTGAAATACGTGATGTACTTTTCATTGTCAAGCATAATCGTCATATGCTTGCCCCGGTAAAGAATTCTGTTCATCTTTAACGCGGTATCTTCCGCAGTATAATGTCTTCCATCTTACTTATTTCACAAAAAAAATTACTCAATATCGTTTGTCGTATTTCACAGCTCAGTCCGGTATCATATCAACTAGCAAATCGTCTTTGACTCGCAGTTCCTGTATCAGATCTAACATAATAAACTTCTCACCTCTTAGATAAGCTCGATGTTGATTAAGAATTTGTTGTAGGTCGCTATTGCTATTTTACAAGAAGTATTTTTGTTCTCGTATTTTGGCTCGATCTTTTGGTTTATTGCAGATGAGCGTCATGATCTTCATCAATACTAGGTTCTACGGTTGTAATGTCATCAAGCTTCTGATAAAATATGTCTCGTTCGACATCATCATATGACTCAATCCTATGCTCAATATCTGATACTGCGTTTAGTGCAGCATTAATATGATATACGGTATACTTTTTTTTTATCACCGGCGAGAGAGTCTATTAGAACTAGATATATGCTGTTGTTAGCAGGTTAGTATCAGTACTATTATCTGCCATTTCCAGCAACGTCTGTTTATTATAATAGTCCATGCCTAGCACAGGAAATATTCGACGTTTCACAAATGTGTCTTTGAGCTTACGAATTTTTAGAAATTTATGTTTCTTTGTTTCAGCAAAGCTTATCAACCTCATCATTAATCTTTTTCAGTCGTTCTTGCTCTGGCTTTTTACCATGATGATATTTCGTTCTTACAAGCTTAGATTTGTCGATCGTCAAAATATTTTCTTTATTTAGCTCAATCAACGTATTTATCAACAACTTTTCAATTTTTAATCGCCGTTCCTCACAGTCACTTACAGGACAGTATTTGCTAATTATATCAAAGTCTCTGATCGGGTATCTCAGTTGAGGGCCTCTCATTCCTGCAATTCTAACAAAGTAGTCATTGCTCTCATTTAAACCGGATGAATCTAAAATTAATTTTTTCATTCGAGCAATTATATTTATCGCTCTTGCTTCCTCAACACTCTCTGGGTCTAACCGATCAACATCACCTATTTCGATCTCCGTTTTCGGGTTTAGTATAGAATTATAAAACTCTTTTGCGACTATGATCGATAGAGGATCAACAGACATATATTATAATCACATTAAATTGTCAAGTGTATATATCTGAAACGTCGTCAAACCTGGGTAAATACCCTTCGTGTTGACAGGATAAATCCGGAAATACGAGTACTTGTTTGTGGTTACTGCAGGATCAAGTGTAAATTGCCGAAAAGTAGTAATATGAAAATTCGATGCCGCATACAGCATAGTCCATTCTGAATTATCATTCGATCCTTCTAATCTCCAGTTATAAATACTTCTGAGAAGAACATTTGATTTACCTCGCAGTTGAAATTTCCATATTGCAACGGCGTCTGGACACCAGTTTTATTCCAAAAGTCATTAATTTCTCCATCTGTGGTCCACTCTGGACCTTCAGATGACCCAAACTTTGACAGGCTATACAAAGTCCGGCCAATCATACAACAAGTTAGCGAAAAATTCCCGCAGTATTACAAATCTGTCCAGAGACGTATCTGTCGATGAAGCTATGGTAAAGTTCTCTGGACGTCTCTCTTTTCGCCAATACATGCCTGCAAAGCCCATAAAGAGGGGAATCAAAATTTGGATGCTCTATGATGCTCAGACTGCCTGTCTGTCACGCTTTGATGTCTATCTTGGTAAGCAAGGTAACAACAACCCTGAACATGGCCTTGCTTACAATGTAGTAACTAAGCTGTTAGACAACCTGCATGGCTACAACCATCACGTATATTTTGATAATTTTTTTACAAGCAGCAATTTGTTGGAAGATCTACACGCAAATGGCTTGTATGCATGTGGGACAGTCAGGTTAAACCGCAAAGGATTTCCCAAATCTTTGAATAAATCAGAGGCAGTTAAGAAAAGGGGTGATTGTAAAATCTTGCAGAAGGAGGGGACAAATTTATCTGCATCAGACTGGAGAGATAAGAAAAATGTTTACCATCTCTCCACCCTGAGTGACCCAAAATTACAAATGCAGGCTCAAAGACGTGTTGGCCCCAACATTTTGGATGTCCCTCAACCACACGCAGTGTACAACTATAACAAATACATGGGAGGGGTAGACCTTCATGACCAGCTCCGGATGAAGTATGATGAGGGTAGAAATTCAAAGAGATGGTGGAAATACCTGTTTTAGTTTTTACTGAATAGTGCCATTGTAAATGCCTTCATTTTGTATCGATGTGCCTCCAAACGCCAAACCAAAAAGCGCTATTCCCATCTTGACTTCCGATTAGAGCTAGCGAGGGATTTGATTGGGGGATACAGCAAGCGTAAATGATCTTGGTTTGAAATTGATCATCCAGGGCTGGTAGAAGTTGAAAACATTATGGGTCACATTAATGTACGCATCTCCGGAGCTAGACGACGCTGTCGATATCACTTGAAGCAGCTCCAAGTAAGGCGAGAAACAGTGTATGGGTACTCAGTGTGTGGTGTGCATCAGTGCAGGGATGGATGCCACACCAAATTTCACAATATATGAATTTTGTATTTTAAGTATGTGTAAATACATTTGTTTTGTTAACGATTTTTGCAGTTTGTTGATATTCACACTGTCACACCACATACCTTTTCTGAAATAACTTTAATAATTTATTCAAGAAATGATGCTTTACACCTGGCAGCTAGCTAGTTTCTTTAATTGTTGTTTTGAAATATGAAGTTGAATAGGGCTATAGTGCTCTTTCATACTTCAACTGATGATCTTCTAGTCATTAAAGTTAATGTATTTAATTTACCCATTACACAATAGTGATAAATACAGTTTAGATCTCCATCTGCTTTATATTTTTTATTCTCATGTTATATGTGGGTCATTTTTAAATTTTAATTATATATGTCTAATTTATAGTCTTCCTGTTATCACTTGTTATTTGTTAGTTAATTGTTAATAAATTTTAATTCTATATGTCAGTTTACATTTTTTATTTGTTTGCATTCTTGTTCTAGCTTAGCTGGTTTTATATAATCTGCCGGTATTTTCATTATTGTTACATTTATATAAATATTAATTTACTGCATTTAAGTTCATTAATGGTCAATTTTTAAAAATTAATAAATAAAATAATATAAAATAATTATAAAATATAATATACAAGTTAAAGCTCTGTTATCGAATCATATGCTGATCCTTATTTTTTTGTGAACTGTCAACACCAGATGTCTTCCATTTCATACTTAAGATGTGCATTGCTATTTTCTGTACTCAAGTTCCAGAAATATGATAAACTTTAGTATTAATATATCATATTGTGTTTATATATATATATATATATATATATATATATATATATATATATATATATATATATATATATGTGTGTGTGTGTGTGTGTGTGTGTGTGTGTGTATGTATGTATTAGTTATTATTATAAAGTAACAGAACAAATGCAGTTTAAAGGGCAAAGAAAATTCAATGTAAAGAAAATAAAGTTATAAACAGCTCTTCTCAGCTAACTATCTGGTGTTTTGAAAGCATATTACAAATTTTTTAAATAATAATTATACTGCAGTAAAGATCAACTTTTCCTCCAAAACGTTTCTATACATGACGTATATGTGCAAGAAGAGGAAAACTATTAAAATTTAGGTTGAAATAAGCTTATACTACACTGTCTCATATTTTCCAGTCTGTCCTATTGGTATGGGACCATGTAAGTAACAGTTGTTCTATTTATAGCACACTGCACTGAGTAACTTTTGTACATGTGTTGTGACAGCCTACAGAGCAGAAAATGCTATGAGGTAAAGGGTTATATCACATCTAGATCTCGTCGAATTTTAACTGGGACAGATTTGTTGTCGTCAGATAATATATTTCAGGAAATATGGAAGAAAATCGATGAGTACACATCATCAGCATCATCTGGAGAGTTGATAAAATAACAGAAATATTATTTCACACTATGAAATATAATCCATTGTGAGGTAAATTATATATCGAGCTGCCCTCTAAAATAAACTCAAAATGCTGTAATAATGTCAAGAACAGTGACGACAAATGTTTTCAATAGACTATATTATCAGCGTTATTTCCAGCACGAGATCATCCTTACTGACTATCGAATTATATTTATCATGTTAACAATCTAAACGTTAGCGGGATTTACATTCCTGTTGCTGAGAATCAAATTCCGAAATTTTCAAAACAAAACAATCTCCTGTTAATAGGAGGTATTAACGTGTTTGGTGTTGATGATGAATCACGAGATATATCCAAGGTACATCAGCGATATAGCATCATCAGATCTCGCGAGTTCCGCTCAAACAATAATAAATTTATTGTTTTATAAAAATCATTAGGCGTGGATAAAAAACTTTAACGGGCAAGTTGTAGGTCAGAACAACAAGTATAAGGAAAAGAAATATTTCTGTGTCAGATGCTAGCACGGCTGTAAGTCTCAGCTGGTTCTCGATCGTCATCTCGAGTATTGCTCTGACGTACAGCGGATATCTATGCCTGGCGAAATCTATGCCTGGCGAAGATGAAAAGATATTACAATTTACAAATTACAGACACAAGATGAAAGTGCATTTTGTTATTTGCGCAGATTTCGAGTCGATTTTACTTCCAATGCTAGGAGTAGAAAGTAACCCTGATAAATCTTCGACAAGAAAAATTCAAAAACTTATTCATGTGGAGTAACATATAAAGTTGTCTGTGCTGTTGATAATATTTATCAAAATCAATAAAAATTTATCGTGCAGCAGATTCTGCTGTTTGGCTTCTGAAAAATATTAGCGAAATTGATTTTATCCTGATGTCACTCGCTAAGACAAAAAAAAATTAAAAAAAATAAAAAAATTAAACCGCTGACAATAAAACAAGACGCCGATTTTACTGCAGCAGAAACATGTCATATTTGTCAAGGAAAGCTTGGATCTGACCGGATAAAAGATCACTGTCATATTACTAGAAAGTATCACGGTCCAGCACATGACAAATATAATATAAAATATACCGCACCGAATTTCGTTCCTGTTGTCTTTCACAGTTTCATAGGATATGATTCTTATATTATGGTTGAAGCGTTCGACAATAAGGATATAATAAACCGTCTGAAAATTAACAACAACGATAAAATAAAGTGCATCCCAAATAACACTAAAAAGTACATGTCTGTAACAGTAGGTAAGATAAGATTTATTAATAGTCTGTAGTTTATGGCTGCATCGCTGGACGTGATTGTAAAAGGCTGCGGTAAGATTGACAATTTGACAGAGCATTTCGGTGACAAGTCAAGTTTGTTGAAACGAAAAGGAAATTTTCCTTATGAGTATCTTGATAATTGGGATAAATTTGATGAAACAAGTTTACCTGACAAGGATAAGTTTTATCCTCGGTTAAATCTTGAGAGTGTTAGTGATGATGATTATGCTTATGCTAAATCGATATGGGACTCGTTTGACTGTTAAAACCTCAGTGATTATCATGGCTTGTATCTGATAGCTGACGTATTGTTGCTTGCCGATGTATTTGAAAATGTCAGAGATGTCGGTGCAGATAACTACAGACTCGACCCAGCTTGGTACTATTCGGCATCCGGACTAAGCTTGGATGCATTACTTAAACATAGCAAAATAAAACTGGAGTTGTTAACAGACCTGGATATGTTCTGTTTCATCGAGCGGGGAATCAGAGGCAGAATAAATGTCATAACAAAACAATATGCGAAGGCTAATAATAAATATTTACATGAATATGATAATACGGCGCCATCAAGTTTTATAATCTATCTCGACGCCAACAACCTGCCATGTCCGAGTCTATGCCGGTTGGTTGTTTCAGATGGATCAGTGAAAAACAGTTTTTTGATGAAACTGATAAAACTATACCGGATAATATTAGTTATTTTATTGAAGTTGATCTTGATTATCTTGTTGAGGTGCACGATAAGCATAATGATTATTCATTTTGTCCAGAATCAATGCTGATCGACTACAGTTTATTATCCGAAAAACAGGAAAATTATTCACAGTGTAAATCTATCATAAACAAACTAGTTCCTAATCTGCTTGACAAACGGAGATACGTTTTGATTTACAAAAATCTGAAACAGGCACTTGATCATGGGTTAGTGTTAAGAAAAGTTCATCGAGTTTTAAAATTTAATCAGTCGTGTTGGATGAAAGATTATATCGACATTAATACTAGCCAAAGAGCAGTTTCAAAAACAGAATTCGAAAAAAAACTTTTTCAAACTAATGAACAACAGTGTCTTTGGTAAGACTATGGAAATTATTTTTAAAAAAATCGAGTCAATATTGAGATCGTTAATAACGTGGAACGTCGTAATAAACTTGTTACATATGACGATTTTGTCAGTATGAAAATATTTAATGAAAATCTAGTAGCCGTTCATAAAAGAAGGACAAACTTGAATAAGCCAGTTTATGTCGGTATGGCAGTACTTGAGATATCAAAGGCGGTAATGTACTGGTTTCACTAAGATTTTGTTAAGGCTGAGTGGCCTGATGCAGAATTCTTATTTACAGATACTGACTCGCTAATGTACAAGATAGAATCTGATGATATTTATCAAGAGTTCTACGATAGCCGAAAATGATTTGATCTTTCAGATTATCCCCCCCCCAAAAAAAAATAAATAAATAAAAACAGCGAATTTCACTGTGACAATAACAAAAAAGTAACAGGAAAATTTAAAGATGAGACAAACTTTGCTCCTATAGTCGAGTTTATCGGTTTGCGAAGCAAGCTTAAAACTGTCAGATAGTAAAGTAAAAACAACGAGCCAAAGGAATAAAAAGAAATGTAGTGGGTAAGTAGATAGGATTCGATAATTATAAGGCTGCGCTAGACGGATTTTCTGGTTATTTTGAGATGATGGCAGTAAGATCAAATTGTCATAAAATTGAGACTGATGTTATCATAAATTCTGGTCTGTGTAAGTTTGCTGACAAACTATACTGTTCTGATGGCATTAACACATTCGCGTTAGAATATAAAAATTTGATGTTGACTTCAACAAGGTGGATTTTTTAGATTGGTTATTACAGTTAATTTTACGTGAATGTTAGGTATAGTAAAAGTTTGTGTGAATATAAAAAAATAGGAAAAGTAAACTTTTGTGTGAAATATAAAATAAAAGCCGCAGTAGTCTGTATAAGGGAATTGTTTCTGAGCCAACCCTATTTTGTTTGACGACTATAATGATTTCCTTGATAGGTCCTCACGTGGTAAATCGAATGATGAAATCGACGCTGTTGCCTCAGCAAAGTTGTTTTCGTATTTTGTTTAGACTTACCGGGGGGGGGATCGTGTGTGTGTGTGTGTGTGTGTGTGTGTGTGTGTGTGTGTGTGTGTAAAAATCATGCTGTCATTCAAGTATAAAATAGGGTTTGGCTGAGAAATCCCCTTTGTGAGACTACTACATCATTCTTCAATACTCGTCCTCAAAGTCGTTTTGTTTGCACACACACTCGGTTTCACCACAGCAATGGATCACGTGATGAGCTGTGTTGTTTGGTAATGAGTAGCGAGAGACTTCCCAGTACCTGGGGACACAACCGGGTCCCGATATTTTGCTACCTCGGATTTTATCGTTCGCCAGAATAATCTATTCTTAATCAGTCGAGCGATAAACAGCTGTCGAAAGTTGAAAACAATAAATCATAACAATACCGGGGACATGTTGCTGTCTACGTGGATGTCACAATGTAGCTTGTTGTTGCTGTTGGTTTGGGTTTATCGCCATGTCTCATGGCAAAATAAGCTATACATGGCGGCCAGTATATCTGGTGGAGGAGGAACCCGGGAAAACCCCGGTAATAACCACCGATCCACGGTAAGCTACTGGCAAGCTTTCTCATGTACCCATATTGGCCGAGCCCGAGACTCGAACCCACGCAGAGAAAGGTAAGATGGCAGTGATCGGTAAAAGCGAGCGCTTTAGACCAAACGGTCACCCGGGGCCCCCACGGTATAGGAGGACATTGTAATTGCTTGAAATGACCATTAACACTGTATGAAACAAAGTCATCTTGAAGACATTTGTAATATGTATTGATTCTTGTACAGACAAATAATAGTCATTAAAGTAATTGTTGTTACTGATCATTGTAAAATGTAGATTTGGACCTTTAAAAAGCCACAAACTGTTTTGATCCTTAGCTTCGGAATACTAACAATCTGAGTACTGGCAATTGTTGTCTATGGTATATGATAAATAAATGTACTGAAACCATATGATCCATTTGAGCTATTTCTTTTCTTCTCATTCTTTTACAGTAGAACTTCGATTTTCCGTCAGGGTGCTGGACCAAGATCATGACGGATATGAGAATAGACGGATAATAGAATATGTACATTAAAAGTATTATACAATACACCGGGACATCAAAAATCATATGTACATGTACCTGTTTTTAATATTTGACGTACAAGGCCCTGACGGTTAACAGAGACTGACGGTTAATAGGGTGACGGATAATCGAAGTTCTACTGTACAATTTTGTATTATATCTCTGTTTAATTTAGTTTCTTTGCACACATGAATACAAGGCTGCTTCAAAGATGACGTGACGTGTAGTAGATACTGTTCCAGATCTGTCCGATTGCTGGATAAGATGACAGAAGCGACTACTGTTCATTGACCTGCCGTGACACTGATAGTATATGTTCTGATTATCTGCAGGGTTACAATCTTGCCATCTTACGTCATACACTGAGCTTTATCGCTTGTTGTCTTTAGACTCAGCTACTCACAATAATTAGTCGAAGCGTTTGAAGAAAAACCGGAGCAGCTCAAAGAAGGAAACCGGCCAAAATAAACAGAAACAACTCTAGTGCCTTTTGTGCGCTACTTCATTGTAAGAATCATCGCTGGGAGTAAAATTTAAAGAATGTTTGCCTTCTCTCTCTCTCTCTCTCTCTCTCTCTCTCTCTCTCTCTCTCTCTCTCTCTCTCTCTCCCACATTGACCCCATGTGACCGAGTGCTACAAAGCCCTTGTCTTAACCGATCTCAACTCTGTCCCCAAGGGTTCGAGTCTCGGGCTTGACCAATATGTGTATGTGAGAAATCTTGCCAGTAGTTTCCCGTGGCTTGGTGGTTCTTACCGTGGCTTTCCAGTGTTCTTCCTCCACCATTTACAAAGGCCGCCATGCATAGCCTATCTTGCCCTGAGATATGGAGTTAAACCCAAAACAACAATAACTCTCATCTAATCGTCAAATCTGAATCCATTAATGCTGCACGTGTGTTTTAGAAGGTGCCGACGCACGATTCAAAGCAGGTTCCTGCCTCAGAGTTTACCCTAATTAATGTTTTGTAAAAACGATGAGGTGCACGAAAGACTCTAAAGAGCAGTTATTTATCTCACCATTGTTTTTTGGTTGGGTTTTTTGGAGGGGGGAGGGGGACGGGTATCAGGGCCCAAATTTTCTTTCAGACTCTTTCGTCAGTTGCTTCGATCTGCATAGATGTATTGGAAATGCAATCGAAGCAAGAGGGAATCCAAAATACCAGTGACATAGGATGGTGAAGCTTCCTTATCTCACTTAACGGCACTCAGTAGGGTCGTTTTGGGACGACCTGTTCTGGTATTTCGTTCAAACACCAAGAACACGTTCTCACATGTTCCGGATCAGGCATGTGCAACATACAGCCCGCGGGCCGCGGCATGAAACATGGATTTATCTGGTTACATTTAAAAATCGCCATCCGGCCCACGCTTTGGAGGAATTTGCACATGCCTGTTTTAAACTGTTAAATCGTTCCTGAGTGTACTACCCTTAACAACTCGAATTGGACTCCGGTCACAATTATTACTTCCGGTTCAATACCCACGAAAGTTGTTCCAGTCTATTTTAGAGCATTTTGTTCCTCTCTCATTTTGGTGTTGATGGAGATCGTCTGAATTTAGTCTGCACAGTTGATGTGAATATGTAGATGGTACATGTCCCACACATGCAAATATCCATCATTGTTCTGGGAATCAAAATTTCATATTTAGTTGATGATATTGGATCTATGGGTACCAGTAGTTGATCTTGGAGGCACCTAATTAGCTGGATGCACGTGAAATATATAAAAATGTTATTTCGATCATAAATTAGTTTACTTCTAGTAGCATAATTTAATTTAGTTCATTGTCACATAACTCCCCTGTATACTGGTATGCAGTACTTGTTGCACCAATGTTCATACCTCACCATCCCCACATTGCTTTAAACGTTATGCTAGCTAGTGTGCCTTATTAGTTTTTTTGTCTGTAAATGGCTGAACATGATCTGATAAACATACAGAAACCTCAATTAATTTTGGGATGAATAGCCACTTTAATGCGTAACCATTGCTTCACATTTCTGAATGTCTGTATGACAAGTTTAATGAGGGTGTGTGTGTGTGTGTGTGTGTGTGTGTGTGTGTGTGTTTCCAGTGCTTGTACCGTTTATGACATTGTGAAATGTCCATATCTACCACATTTTCATTTCATTTACCTACATCTTACTGATATATATGAATTATTAAAACATGTTATCTCTTTTCAGATCTAGCCTGTTATTTGGAACAGTGTGGAAGAGTAGGATTAGCTTTTAATCTCTCCTGCAGTCAGGTAGTGACACGGTCTCATTAAGGCATGTCCAATGTACCCGTCATAAGTTACAAGGATTAGTTCATAATACCACACTGGTATATAGCACCTCAAAGACATGGCTTAGGCTTTCATAAGAGATAAGCACCACTGTTCAGTATGGTAGAGCCTTCATGGAGCTGTATTTTCCTATTACATCTTGCCATTTGTGGTTATTGACACTGCAACGCAAAGCATTTTTTGCTGTATAATATGGCACTGGTCCCATCAGAATGGGAGTTTCGAGTGTGCTAATATTTATACTAAGAACTGGCTGACTACCTGACATAATAAATTTGGTACAGAGCACTTGCCATTGTTTCCTTAGTATGTACACCTATATACATTTGAACTGGCATATTGTAATTTACTACAAAAATCACTCTGAGCTATCTTGCTTCACTACCCTTGGGAAGAACATTATCAGTTGTACAGGCCAAAAGTACCATTTGTTTTAAATGTCATTCATTAGTCAACTTTGCTGTCTACGATTCTGCGTTCTAAATTTAATTTTTTTATACAAAATATTAAAATTTAATTTATTAATGTTTTAAGATTCCAAAGATACTTGCAGATAGAAATTATCTTGTATTACAATTATGTTTTTACTGCACTAAAAAATGTTTATAATTAAGGAAAATATTGCAAAGTTAGCATTGTCATCTCAAAATTACTTGGTACAAAACTTGTACCCTGTGGAACACCAACATTACACATTTTCTGACAGTTGTCACAACCTTATTTGCTATCAGAATCCAAAAGACTTCATGATTAAAGCTGAAATAGGCATCACATGCAAATATAAGAGTTTTATTAAAATTAGTGATAAATAAGCTGGCCTAATAGGACTCAGGTCACGATTATTACTTCCGGGTCAGTACCAAAAATATAGTCCCAGTCTGTTTTGAACATTTTTTCCTCTGTCATTTTTTATGTTGATTCAGGAGTTAGATTTAGGTATTCTTGGTTTTGATTTATAGAAAATTTTGATTATTCTTTATAACATGAGCATTATGCTGTGGTTATCTGTGTGTAATTGGGGACAGTGCACAATGAGTAATGAGACATTGTTGCTAGTCCAGAAGTGAAATCATTGACCCACTGCACTTGTATGTTCTCAAACGAGGTCCCTGACGCTAGGGAAAGAAGAACCACAAGAACATTGTTCTCATGTCTCGCCCAAGGACACCCAGAAGGTCTGTCGGCAGTGATCTGGCCTTATATTGTCTTCATCACATATCACTCTTTTGCGACTTCATTTCTTGTATCATCAATAGTGAATGCACGCAATGACACAGTCGGTAGGTCCATTATTGAAAGGTGTCAGAACTTTGCAAGGTCGTGAAGTACCACATGACATTTAAAAGGAGCAACGAATGAAGCAAAGGAATAGAAAATTCCACAATTCAGCAGATGATGTTAAAACTGGAGATACCGCTCCCAATTCAAACGCCATCCTCTCTTTCTCCCAGGAAGCAGTCATCCAAAATATTGTAATTGTATTTCTTACCCTTAAAATATGTGACCTAGAGAAAAGTCAAACTAATGCAAAATATATTCACACAGTTCACCTTTACGCTCACCCAGCGTTTAGAGAAGTAATAAATTATCCGCAAGATATTCGGAGTTAATGTTATTTACCTTCGAGTATGCGAGGCATTTCAGATGCTCAGTGGGAGATGGAATGGTGGAACTACAGCCCTTACTTTATTTCGAGTCAGTCTGTATGAGAGAGACTGAGAGAGAGAGAGAGAGTGTGTGTGTGTGTGTGTGTGTGTGTGTGTGTGTGATGATTAACGTAGCTTTTAAATCTTTTCCAGTGTGGCAGTTTATTGTGATGTCTTGCACAGGGGCATCATGTCGCAGACATGTGGCATCATGTCCAACCCAGTCACATTATCCTGACACCAGACCGACCAGTCCCAACACTAATCTCTTGATGCTGAGCGCCTAGCGAGGCAGCTGTTAGTGTCATTTTTATAAGTCTTTGGTATAACTCAGTCAGGGTTCGAACCCGCGACCTCCCGCATCCGAGGCGGACGCTCTAACCACTTAGGCCACCGGATCGGTCAGAGAGAGAGAGAGAGAGAGAGAGAGAGAGGGTTCGGCAGGCTAGTAAAGGTCAAATGAAGGAAATGAGATAGTATTAATCTTGACATCGCCATATTGTATGTATATGAATAAATACATTTTGATAAATGAATGAATATAGATGCGTAGCGGTCTAAGATAAACTAACTTGATTTAAATGATAAATTCCAGTCTTAGCTTATTGTACTGCCTCTGGCATGACAGTTTACACAACATGTACGGTCTACATTCGCTTATAACTCGGATGAACTGCAAACTGCACAGACCCAGATCTGCCGTCGCATAATGAGCCTATGCAATTTGTTAGGACTGACCAGTTAAACAACCATCAAAACCGAATGCGACAGCAGATCTGGGTCTGTGTTGTTTTCAGCTGGATCAGACTTATAAGCGAGTATAAACGTGATACATTATAACTGGCATATACAAAGCAAACAGCATGGGATTTTGAAGTACAATGTTCCCGGAGATGTAATCTCTATGCAGAAAACATGCATGCATTTCAATAAAGACTATCCGGTATGCCCAAGAACAATTTTAATTAGTTCCATGTGTGCAATATAATTGGTAATGTCATAATACTTGGTTAATTTGAGATTTGTTTTGTATTTGATTATTCGCCAATGGATTTAATTTTGGTTACTTTCTACGCTTTTTTAATTAACTTTTTGGACATTACGGAACGTCTTGTCAATAAGCAATCTACGCAGTACAAGAGCCCCCTAATTCCAAAATGTCAGATAAACAGAGGAAGAATTACAGAATTAAACGAACGGAAACGAAATGGACTTTGAATTAAAGCCATGGAGCAAGAATATTAAAAGAAATTAATGAAATGCAAAAGAAATGGAATACAATATGCGATGATGAGACTCCTTCCTGTTGAGCAGGGAGAAAGGACAGATCGACAAAATTGCGATATTGAGACTCTTCCTGTGACCAGGGAGAAAGGACACTCGCCATACTGTATGGATTAAAAGATGACTTAACGCAATGGAAAACGGACTTATGATTCAGAAATGTTTAAACAACTTAAACGAATGCGAAGAACACTTATTAAACAGTTTAATATTATTAATTTAACTTTACCAATAAATATTATAGCTAAATTTTCAAAATTTACTGATTACGATTAAATTGACTAAACTAAACAATTATTCATGTATTACTTTAATAAATTATTATTAAATTATTAAATTAATATTATATTTACGATCAAAATTGTCATTCATGTATTAGACAAGAAACTTGTGGCACCTGAGCCAGTGTTCACGTGATCGCGAAAGCGTAGTGTGAATGCTGCTCGTGCCTAATTAAGATCTCAAACAACCTATGCCCAAAGCAGAAACAGTATAATATATATCTATTTATTAAAACTATAAAAATATACTTAATAGAAATTAAATATGAATTAATTTAATTTAGCTTTTATTTATTAAACTTTTGACTTATAGGAAAATATGATTATGAATTAAAAAACAACTCCAGAAATTTGATATATTAGAAGAAATAAAAGATTTGAATGGTGTACAAACCCTTACTCAAAATTTAATAAGAACGAAATTTAATAAAATTAATACAAGAAACACACACATATGGAAAAAAACATGAACACACAAAATACTTTAACTTTTGTCACAAGGGGGTTACTCAAATGATGTCAATCTGAGAGTAACCACACCAATAAAACTTTTTGGTGCAATGTAATTTTCTTAAAACTTTGTTAGGAATTAAATGATGTGATTGTTTGCACGATACCACAGAAAAAAATTACAAGGTAAATGCAGAAAAAAGTGTGCCGGGTATTAACCAGTCAAAATCCGCAAAATGCATGACACATTTACTATCTGATTCTTAAACGATTGACATTTGATGGTGTCATTTTAACAGTAAACCCCATCCCCAAAAACCTTAAGAGCATCTTTTAGAAAGCTATATCAGTGAAGTTTTGTGTTACAGGCATAAAATACACGTCTTCTTACATGAGATGTTTGCTCTCTGTCTCTGCTTGTTTGGAAAGATATTACGCCTTGTAGAGAATAAACAAATAAAGATATGTGTATTTTATTAGTAACTGGGGGACAAATAACGTACAGAAATCACACGTAGAGGACAAAGGTTAATGATATTCTCCATTCCTCTTCAAAACACCGTATGGATAAAAATAATAAATACACCAAAGACCAAGGTCGCGGTTTTGTGGAAAGGTGGTTGAGTCGCAAATAATGAAAAAAAAATAGATATTTTTATGGAACTGAAGTTAACATTGGTGGTAAATTTGTATATTAAAAAATTATTTTTTGGACGGGTGACTCATTTGGAGAAACTTAAAAAAAAAAAAAACGTTTTCAGGACAAGCAATTAAATTTTTGCTTACATGGAATATCATCAAGACATTTTAAGTAATGTATTTGAGATTCATATTGTTCCAATTCTATCCTATGGTGCTGAGGTATAGGCATTTTTGCAAGGTAAAGTTGTTGTCATTGGCAGTTTTGGCAAAATATTTTAGGTGTTACACGGTGAAAACAGAATGATTTTGGGCGAATGGGAAGAGTTTCTTCTTAAGAGTGCATGGTCTGTTTAGAATCATTATGTATTGGTTGCAATGATAACTTCCAGCAGCAGGAAGTATACAAAAATAGTATACGGCATTTTTTTTACAGAATGTATAGTAAACTCGTATACGATGTCATGGGGATTAGGAATTAAATAACTTCGAAACACTTAGTTTCGGACATGTAGGATTGCAACAAAGTGTAGGTAATGATGGTTTGTTCCTGCAACTAGAAAGGAAACGCTTGAAAGATAATTTTATTGAAAGTTGAATTAACAGACTTGAATATTCTGGCAGAGCAATGTTGGTAGAAAAGCACTAATGCAATGAATTGCGGACATCATCTCATCGACTCCATGTTGAAACAGAACTATGGGCCAAGTCAGAGCTATAATGAAAAATGGAACATGTCGTTTTTGTAATGGGATATAGGATAAATTTCATTTTTGTATTAGAATGGCGGTGTTACATGGAATACAAACGCAAAGATACACCTAAACATAAGTGGAGGCATACAAATATGGACAAATTTACTTTACAATTTTCTAGTACTAAACAGAAGAATATAAGAAATTTCTGCATTTATTTAAGATTTGTTATGTACATTTAATTGTGTGCTTAAGTTTTATCCAAATTCGTAAGTTGTACTTTAGATAATGTAAACAGAATGTTTAATCGGTAACTGTTGTTTATGATTGCAAATTGTAAATAGAATGTAAATAGCATTTGAGTTCGGAACATTATAGACCCATTCTTCTTTACACTTTGACTGGATTTTCCGATGGAATGACTCACATCTAGCTGAAGTGAATGTGTGTATAAATAGGGATTTGATAAACAAATAATTAATTTGTGTTTTAGGTCAGCTTGGAGGAATCCATTTATGAACATAATTTTCAGATGTGTTCAGATAATATTCGAGAGGACTGTCATTGGAATTACTAAAGTGCTCATTCACTTTTAGATTTATGCACACTACTTTGGATTATTGTGAACTTATTCAAAGGCTTTCTGGATTGCATGATTGTATTATATCAAGACATTAACTGAAATTCATTTGGAACGTTCTACATTTTAGGACTTGTGATAAGACATTTAGGATTATTTGTAATTTAATTCGCAAAATCTGTGTATCTTGAATTTTCACTTTGTCTTGAAGAGAAATAAATTGCTTGTTGAATTTATTTAAATTGTTGGTTTCACTTTTTTCTGGTACATATTTTAAGACATACAGTACAAAAATACCATTTAAACGTAACAAGAAATTACTTACGTCTGAAACATAAGCTTTCGACGAATTTATCAAACATTTAATAGACAACTGCACTTTCTCAAACAGCCTAACATTACTACTATATAGGATTGCAGTTTTGTATTATTACACGTACTGTTGAACTGCATTAGGAGATGATAATGAATTCACTTTATCCTTTTCTTTCAAAGATGGTTGTTTGTATTTTGCCGTTATTTTCTTCCTCTTGTCTTCTACGAGTTGTTTGTTGGTTCATTTATTGCAATTAACATAGATTTAAAAAACAAAAACAAAAAAACACTAAAACACCCCCAAACCCAACCCCCATAATGATTCATATTTGGACACGTCTAAAGTTTTCATTATGATTCATAATGTTGTATTTTTCAATTACATTGTGTCATTTGAAAATACTGATATACATAGCATATTGTTTAATATATGTCTGATATTACATCTCTTTGATAGTGGTGGTGGTGGTGGGTGGCCGAGTGGTCTAAAGCGCCTGCATTTACAGATCATTGACACCTCACCTCTGTCCTCGTGGGTTCGAGTCTCTGCTCAGAAAATGTGGGTATCTGAGAAAGCTTGCCAGTTGCTGTCTGTGGATCTGTGATTCTTTTCGGGTTCTATCCTCCGCCAAATATATATGATATATATATGAAAGATTGGTTATTGCGCTTTTTCGATACAACGTTGCCCTGTCATAAAGTCTAAATTTACATTCCCTGGTCAAATTCCGAACTAATAAGTATTCCAATGGTTTTGTTATAAAGTTTATTCCAATGGTTTTGTTATAAAGTTCCATTGTTACAACGTATAACTTGTTATCTTGCTCGGTTTGTGTTTTCCGCCTGAGAAAACTAGTTCGACTATAAAAAATGTTAACATCTGACGTGACGAAGCCAGGTAAAAGAGTGCCTGGGTTACCTATAATTAGTGCTTAACAGGCTTGAACATACATGTGATTCTATCGGCGGTAGGACAATAAATACTGTTTTTAAAGCCGTCTACCGCAGATATCGTTTTATTGCTGAAATCCACCACTTTTGAAAATTATCATAATTTATAATTAAAAAATGAAACAATACAAGGAAGATAAACGGTATTCTTACACGTTGTATCCATGCATTACAAAAAAAACCCCAGCTAGAACTAGTCTACTAGGTACCGGAACTGTTCCAGCAGTCGTTGCAACAAATTCAGCTATGCGTGGCTGATTAATGGGATTAAGGCCAAAATGTGTATACAGCATATTTTTTATTGATTACTTTGTTGTTTTAATCTGGGAAATTTAGGCCAAATGCAGGAACTTTTTTAGATGTTATAAGTAATAAAGGGATAAAATGTAGTCCATATTGGTTTTTGAGTCTTTGATCCCTTTGGCGGAGGTGAAATAAAAAGGAAAGGCCGATTAAATAAATGATTTTCGAAGAATTACTTGAATAGATATTTTGATGTTTGTTTATTTAATTGTTATTCGTTGTTTAAGATGTTTCAAATTAAAGTTTTTGAGTAATAATTGAGCTGCCCCTTGCACGCTTACACTTGTGTAATTCAGCAGTGATGATACATGTACATGTATGTTGATACTGTCATCAGCTGTTTAAAGTGACTGTTTTATCTTTTTCCAAGATAACATTTATTTATACAAACTTATGTTGGCTTTCTTGGAAAATTTTATTACCATTACATAGTGACCACTCCGGTGGCCTGAGTGGTTATAGGATGCACGGTACTAATTGTATGGAATAATGGGAACCAGCCAGGAAACGGGTGAACATAAAATAGAAGATATATGGGTTTGGGTTGCCATGATTGGTTGATAACGAAAGTTGTTTTGTAGGAAAAATAATCTTTTGAGAGCTTATCCTAGTTGTAACTTAAAAAAATAGAGACATTGTTTTCTTGATGGAATTTCAGTTCTTTAACAGTCTTGAGTTTCGAACAATCATTATTGAAATTAGGGCCTGACTTTTTGGTGCGGAATTGAAAGCACGTTTCTAACACATGTAGGGCCAGAAAGTGCCGCAGCTCATATCCATTTCTCTACACAGAAACTGTCATCCAGGTTTCATCTATACTGATAAAATTAGGTTTGATCATGAGCACTCAGAAATGTAAAGTTGTTGAATTTTTAATATCATGGTGTTTGTATAGGTTTACTATAGGAATTGAATTAGTACCGCGAGTCCTATAGCGTCCGCCTCAGATGCGGGAGGTCGCAGGTTCGAACCTTATAATGGTACTGACAACTGCCTCGCTAGGAGCTCAGCATTAAGAGGTTAGTGTTAGGACTGGTCGGCCTGGTGATAGGGTGGGACATGATGCTACATTTCTGCGGCATCATGCCCCAGTACTAGACATCACTTTAAACTGCCACAATGCAGACATCGTAGCGAGATCACTGAAAAATTGTTAAAACTACGTTAAAGATACAACTCACACACATGCACACACACACACACACACACACACACACACACGTACACACACACGCACACCATTACATAGTAGTTCTGACATTAATCCTACCAGTATAAATTGTTTACCAGATATGTCCAACGTCAGGGAGAAGTCCATTAACATTTTGGACAAGTCCATAAACATTTTGGACAATAAACGAATTTAGATATCATATTTCTCGGTTTTAACGTTCTAAAATCCAAGTCCCCGACGGAAACGTTATACACACACACACACACACACACACACACAGTGCAATACCTTAGACACAATCAACACGTAGATTCATCTGATGAATAGTTTATAGTGTTGTATGCCAGAATGAATTATTTAATCTGCTTCAGGAGTGCTAGACCAAAGTACCAACACCAACACCATATTACCAACACTGTCTCCTTTTCTGCATTTAATCTCAGGTGGCAGGGGATAGTTTCGTAAATTGGTCCCTGTCAAATTTCTTAACTTAAGCCTATGGTGTGACTTTGTTTAGCTATTATTGCTTACTAATTAAAGATATGGACATATTTGTGAACTCGGTGTTTCGGGCTTGTGTTATTCTTGAAATTGATGTCAGGCATTTACACCTCACCCCATTTTTGATATTTGGACACCCCAACATAAATGTCCAAATATCAAAAATGGGGTGGCAACACCCCCAATATAAATGTCCAAATACAAAAAAAATGGAATGGCAAGGGTCAGAGGAAACTCGGATTAACGAGTGATACACGTTTTAATTCAAGTTTTGAAACGCGATGGATGTAAGGGACAAGTCGAATGACCTCGTCAACAGACAAACTAGGGCAAAGCAGGCATTAATCTTCAAACAATTTCACCAGTCAAATAAACAACTTACAATTGTCCCGAATTAACCAGACACAAAAGTAATCCGTTACGCCTGCCCAAGGCCCAAAAATAGACAGGTTATTCACCTCACTTCTTTTGTGCTGCGCTATGCATAAACTCGAGCTGTTTAAATCGTCATTTCTGGCCCAATGTTCGCACCCAATCTTTTCCAGATATGAGTGTGTGTATGGCGTCATATTTCCTGTTTCTGACATTTTTTTCAGCCCCAGAGTTAAATCTGAAACCCGGCAACATCGATTATAATTTAAAAACAAAAAATTAACATTGATACTGTATGCTTGCTTTTTAAAAACAATGTTTATTAACTATTCATTAAGAACTCATAACGAAGAACGGCTAAATCTTTCCATAAATTAGTGGTGCAAATATTTTGAACAATGGTTCATTAGTGGTATAAAAAAGAGGAAAAAAAAGAAAAAGGATAAGGGAATTCAGTTGGTTAGGAGGTCAGGTGGTACTACGACGTCAACTACCCTAAGATGAGGTCACTGTGGCACATGGAATTTGACACAGCCAACCTGTACTTAGTTCGAGGGATGGCGAAGTGTAGACATCAGGTACTATCTCTGCCCAGCCATCACTAAAAGACGATTCGTGCCTTATCTAAACCTTGTTAACATAAAATAAAGAAACTGTCGTAAAATAAGTAAAAAAAACAAAAAAACATTATACATTCATCTGAAGAGGGAGTGCTATTTAGTTTAGAGAATGCGACTCATGTTAATAAAACTATCGTCAGTAAGAGAATAAATAATAATGGTTTTAGACCACAGCGCACAAATTTCCTGAAAATTATTCAAGCCAAACTGGATGAACTGGTTAGATTTCGGTAATAAGGCCATAGTTTTACATTGATATCCAAGCTCATAAATTGATGGGCATCCGTAGAATTTGTTGTGGGTGGGAGCCAAAATCAAAGGGATATATTTATATACTGCACAACCACCCAACCCAACCACCCGGCATCTGCAGACGCCCATGAACTCGTCTTATTAGTTACAAATTTGGTTTGATAAAACATGCAGCTCTAATGTTAAGCCAGACTATCTAACAATTGATTCTTTACACAAGCTGTTGGTATCGAATTGTTATCGTTATATTTCTATTGTTGACAACTGTATTTCAAAAGTCAATAAAGCTTGAGAACTCGAGGTTTATAACAGGCATGAGCAATTTTCCCCAGGACGCGCGCCAGATGAGTAATTTTTAAAGCCATGTCCCATCACATATATACGCTGATAAAACGGCCCACGGGTTTTAGGTTGGACATTCCTTGTATATAATATCTAACTTTCTATCGAATACACGCAATTTCAGCACTCTACGCGATATCAGTATTGTACACAATCCCAGTACTGTACTGTACACAATTCCACTACTGTACTGACGAGATATGATGGCCGTGCATGCCATCTGACAAGTCTCGTCAGATAGAAAGCCCCGGTAGTATCATCAGTCTGTTTCTCCTATAAATTCTATCATCTGTCTGTCTGTTTCTCCAAAAAATTGTATCAGTCTGTCTGTTTCTCTTATAAAAATTGTATCATCAATCTGTTTCTCCTATAAATTGTGTCATCAGTCTGTCTGTTTCTCTTATAAAAATTGTATCATCAATCTGTTTCTCCTATAAATTTTATCATCAGTCTGTCTGTCTGTTTCTCCAATAAATTGTATCATCAGCCTGTCTGTTTCTCCTATAAAGTGTAAAATCAATCTGTCTTAAAGTTTCTCCTATATATTGTGCCACGTTTGCTAAGCCCCAGCTATAAAGTCATGTATAAGCTATCATCTACTGTCTTGAGAATATTACCGCGGCCATGTGTTTGATGTCACAAGTTTGCCGCGGGCTAGTGTTAATCTCTTACGCAAGGTTACATGACCGGCCGGAGACCCGGAATCTTGAATCGGCAAAGACGATAGATCGCACTATTTGACAAAGGCTTGTGGTTATCACACCTAGGTGTTAAAGATTAGTAAGATTATTTACTATGGACGTATGAGTATGTCAGAGCATGGATATTTGAATATTTGCGTACTTTGTATGAATAAAGAAATGCGTCGGATTATTGTGATATTGTTTAGTATAACGGGATTCGGAATATGTACTGATGTGACGCAGCTTATTGGTGTATGTATAAGAAGTAATTGATACCGTGCTGTAATATGACGTTTGTTTTACCATACAAGAACGTATGGGTATCTCGATGTGAATGAATGTTTGACCGAAGAAATTTAATAGCCGTTATCTGATGATAGGTTGTGTGCAGTGTGAGATGAGAGGGCTAAGGAAAAATATTGTACCGTCCTTGTGTTTTCACAGGAAGCTTTTTAGGGGACAGAACTTCCGGTTCAATTATGTCCCGAGTCTCCAAGAGGTGGAGACGGAATTGAGACTAACCGAACAGTCGAAGTCCACAGAAATCTAGTCGGTGGACAGAAGGTGGAGATAAAGTGGAGGAGGAAAAAGAGTCTGGAGGAGAAAGCGGAGGAGGAGGAGAAGGAGTACAGAGAAGTCGAGGAGGAGGAGAAGGATTTGGAAAAAGTCGGGGAGGAAGAGGATAAGGAATTCGGAGAAATAGGAGAGAGAAGAATACCACAGATGAGTAGGATACAAGGACAGGTGGAAATCGATCTCACACTGCTAATCAAGTGATGCAACAAGCTATAAAAGGGTCGAGCGGAAGGAGTGTAATTGGAAAGTTGAATCATTTGACTATTGAATTGTTATTAAATTGTTATTCATTGAATTTCAACCTTTTGTATATTTAACCATCTAACCGTCGGCATTGCTGACTGGGGGCTAAGAGCTTTACATCTATCTTTCACTAATTTAACTTCCAACCAAAATCGAGCCTGGGTGGAACTTCTATATTGGGAGCACCCCATCCAAACCATAACATTCCCCACATATTGCAACGGTTGCATATTCATTCATTTAGAAAATGAACAGGAAAACCCCATAACGAAATAAAAATAATATGGTGATACTAAATTTGTAAATGTGGACCAGATTTTTATGCTAAAATTCGGTCAGTCACCATATCACGAATCTCTTCAAGCGGAACATCTTACATATGCTAATGAAAGGTAACGTGTGCTGCTTGCTTCTTTTAATTAAGTGCATCTGCATAGTTCTATTCATTTTAAACTCACCAGAGTAACTGTTAGAAACGAATTAGTCGAGAACTGGTGATATATATGATAAAAAACAATCATCGACCTATTGTCATGGCCACTGTGATATCCAAATGTTCAGAAATTATATTGATCTAAAAATGTGAAATAGAGGTCATAACAATAAGTTTGGCTTTAGACGACATCATGCCTCTAATGCCCATCTGTTGGTCTTAAAGGAAGTCATTAATTACTATCTAGACACCAAAAGTTTTGTGTAAGTAGGTTTCTTCAGAAGGGTTTTGCCCAAATAAATCACTGGACCCTGTTCAGAAAGCTAATTGATAGAAACGTTCCACAGCAAGTTGTAAGTTTGCTTTGTAATTGGTACCCAAAATAACGGGTATGGGTACAGCTGGGTCAGAGATCTATGCTCCACCATGTGACTAATGCTGTATGGCAAGGTGTTTTATATGGAGGGGGATTACCGTCATAATTCTATGCATGTATTTTCTAATCTTCCTTGATGCATTATTGTAAATGGCTGCTTGCAAGATCTACTTTCATAATTCTATCAATGTATATTGTATTCTTCATTGATGTCAATTGTACGTGGCAGTTTGCAAGTGCTACTTTCCTTCTGCATTTTTGTAAATGACTGTTTGCAAGTGCTACATTCCTTATTCTAGCCATGAATTTTCTGTTCTTCATTGATACAAGCTGTAAATGGCTACTTGTAAGTGCTTAGATCTACTTTCCTTCTGCTTCATTGTATCTTGCAGTTTGTTAACTATTGAACTGATTTTGCAGTTTGTCGTATGGCAAACACTATGTCAGTTATTACAAGTTTTGTATATTCTGTTTATAAACTTGACATATTACAATTACATCATTCCAACTACCGTTTTCATACAGATTTGGCTTTGCAACAGTGTAAATACCAAGTTTTATCAGTATCGTCTTTGTTGTCCAACTCGTGTCGGCATCTGTTGTCATAATGGCATACTAGAGATTAGCATGACATTATGACAACAGACGGCACTCTAAATTTCTACAGTTTTCCCTTTACCAGAAATAATTAATGCTCCCCACTGAGCTTTACGGCATTCATTTTGTGTCCATAAACATTGTAACTCTTTTTCAGTCTCCTTTTTCAAGGTGTATGTTAGCAACGAAGTTTTAATCGTTCTCTAAAACCATGTGCTTTCTCGAAGATCTAAGTGATTTATAGCACCTTACGAAAACAAAAACGCATACACCACAACAGGGTGGTCCGTCTTCTTCAACACCAGTTTTGACGCACTTAAGTATTTACTTTCACGGTGTAAGAAATCTACTTCTTAGTGATATCTCTCATTACTTTGGAAACATTAGTTATTTTAGCAAAGTAAAGATCAGAAATGACAATCATTCATTCCCTCGTACTCTTCTTAACAAGCTTTCATCCGACGACCCCTGACTGTAAGGATCGTATTGTACGTCACCCATTTTGACGCACCTCACAGACGTCTCTCTTTTCCTGTGATACTATTGTACATAAGATCCTGCGAAAATAATATATTTCAGAGCAACATCAATAGCACATAAATATAAGTTTATTGGTAAAATGACATTTAAAAAATTAAGCATTCCTAAAGGTTTTCTTATTCTTATCACAATCTTCATTTTGGAACAAATTTTGTCGCAAAAGCCGAAATAATCAAATTGTGGAAAATCATGTTCGTATCATGATAAAAATGTTTACTTGCGATTAGAAGTATTAGATTTAGTGTACGATTGTTTTCCAGTACTTAATCTGCATTGTTGATGTACAGCACCTCAACCTTGGAATGCATTTTAAACCCAACCCACCAAACAAACAAACAGCCTTAAAACTGGTTTGCATCCTTTAAAACTTTTGTCTCTAAAAGTGAGACAAAAGACATAATGTTACAGGAGGTTCTACTTTTATTTATTGCAATTTTTACCATTATCAAACCAATTAAAAATAATAAATTGGTTCAAGAATTTTAAAAATATATATCTAGTACCATTAGGTTCTAATTATTCAGCTGCTCTTTGTCACATTAAAGATCTTAAAAAAAAAACTTTAAAAGAAGTTTTGAAATGTGAATGTAGTGACGCATGATTATGACTTATTAAAAGTGCTGCTTTTTGCAATATAAAAGTAGTTTAGTGAATTATCTTTGAATCTTTGATCAAAGAGAGAGAGAGAGAGAGAGAGAGAGAATGCACCAAAACTGCATATTTCATTAAGTTATTGTAATTGGATACATGTATCCTGGGTCGAAGACCGTGTTTTGGGACAGTCTAAGGGTCTTTCATTCAGCAAGTATCAACAAGAGAAAAAAAATCTACTGATCTTACTCGATAATTACACAGGGTAGAATTTTACTGATCACTGTCTTTTTATTTGGTTTGATTTTATTTAATTGCCTACATGACTCCTGGGTAGTTGAGAGTGTTTTGGGACAGTCTTTTGCTGTTTTATGGTAGTCATGGGGTCTTACTGAGCTTACTCGATAATTATACATGCAGGATTTTACTGATCAGTCTTTTTAAGGTTTTTTTAAGGCTTGATTCAGTATAATTGTTGTATACATGTATCCTGGGTAGGTGGGAGTGTTTTCGGACAGTTTTGTGCTAGCCCCATGACTTTCAGGGTGATAGGCAGAAAAACTAAACTGTTGGATGTCTAATTCATGCATAAGTTGTTGGAAATAATCAAACATAAAATTGCTGGACAGATTTGGGGAGGCAAACAAGTGTTAAAAACATTGCCTAAACTTTCAGAACAGATTTTGCTTTAATATTCTTCAAAGGAATAGTCTATGGAGATCTTGAGGACGCACACATTATAGTCAGCAAGTATTGGTTGCTTGACTTGGTATTAGGTAAGGAACCAGCAGTCTACCATATTTCTGCTAAATGGCTTGTCAAACGGTCCAATGCAGGAACAGGTTGCACATGTGCCTTAGATATCTTCTGACTGGGATTTCCTACCATTTGACAAGTGTGACAAAATCTTTGGTACTAATAAACATCATTTTTAATTTTCGGCAAATAAAAATGATTCAGGATCTCGTGATAAGTCTTACTGACACCAAAATGACCAGCTTAAGGAGTTTTATGGGCTAGACTATGAATTTCCTGTCTATAAGACGTAGGAATAACAATTTGATTGCTCACTGACCATTCATCACCAGCAGGTAAATCAGGTGGTCACCATTTTCTCATAATGACCCCATTTTTCATAAAGTAACAAACTGGTACTTGTATAGCTTCAATTTCTGAAACCCAGTCTTGTGTATTCTCTGAGGAATAGTACTTGGGGGCCTATAACTCACATTAAAATGTCTTGCATGCCTATAAAGTAGCTGTTACTTTCTGCTCAGATATCTTACAAATGCAGTCAGAAATTGGCAAGTGGTTTCTATTATTCTGTGAAGAAACTAAACTTACTTATGAATCTCTCTCTCTCTCTCTCTCTCTCTCTCTCTCTCTCTGCTGAGTGATTAAGTCATTTAAATTATGGAATTTACCTTATCCATTGTTCCAAGGCACGTATATTAGGGAGAACAGGCCAAATTTAAAATTTTATCTCAGGTTCATAAATATAATAGTTTTGTGAAGGTCCAAGCATCAGAAAAAAAAGAAAAAAAAAACATATTAGCAAATAAAATATAATCCTTTTCACGGTTTTTTGCTCATAGCAAGTGCAAACAACTTATTTTATTGCCGGCAAGAAACAAATTCTCCAAAACGTGAGCATTTTTGTACAGTGTATAAATTGAATACAGATTCAGTAAAGGAATGGTTTTTTTTTAAAAAAAAAAAAAATTAATTCATGAAACTATCACTAGGGAATATAACCTGACTGTTCTTGAGGCATAATTTACAAATGTATGTGGTATACATAAGGAAATGTGTCTTGGCGAATCCAGAATTTACGGTTTAATTCCTCAGAATTTGCAATTATGAGTGTATGTCTAATCCAAAAGCCAAATTGTGTGAAAAGCTTGTCTTTATTCATGTTTTATTCATGTGAAAGTGAAAAACAAAAGGGATTGGCAAATAAATCTATAAGAACAATGTAACAAGACAATCCAGGTATTTGTTCCTTATAATTGCCTACCTGTATGATAATTTTTGTTTTAGACTAATTCATCTAATAATATTGGCTTTATGAATGCCGGTTTACATATGCCTATGTAAACTGCAGATGAACAGTACAAATTAATTTCATAGGGATGAGAGAATAAACAGAATCCTCATCTCTGCAATGTACTCTCTCTCTCTCTCTGTCTCTCTCTGTCTCTCTGTCTCTCTCTCGTGAATAAAGATGTACAAATATCTGCAATTTGCTCCAATCTTATGAGGTCTTTACTGATACAAAATGCAGAATTTGCTGAAATAATAAACATGCTCTATATTGATAACATTGTGAATGAGAATATAAAAACAAATTAGGACCTTAAACCTTGCTTGTAAACGGCTACCCTATTCTGCCACCGTGAGGTAGCAGTTAATTACACCCACAAAATATCCAAAATAAAAATGGGGTGGGAAAGGTCAGTGGAAGTATAACATTGTGAACATACATCTAATTGCATTTCATACATTTTATTTGTTTTGTGCTTCTTGCAGGTCAGCGCTATTTCGAATGTTAATACTCCGAGAAATTAGTTGATTGTAATGTGGTAATATAATTCGAATGATATTTTACATAAAACGCTCCAAACATGCCGTTAAGTGGTATAACCTCTTGTTGCTAGGGTCAGGGGAGCTGTCGTATTGTAAGAAATTGACGTGTCACAGCGCCATCTGTTGTCATAATGAGGCATTATTTTCTGCTAATTTCCGTGATGCTAACTTGCAACGTACTTTTGCTACATTACAATCATGATTTTAGAAGGTGCAATCTGTGTAACTTGTGATAAAGCAAGTTTGTAAATAAAATATTAAAACTTGTAATAACTGACATAGCATTTTCCATACGACAAACTAAAGAATCAATTCAGTAGTTGACAAATTGCAAGATACAATGAAGCAGAAGGAAAGTAGATCTAAGCACTTACAAGCAGCCATTTACAGCTTGCATCAATGAAGAACAGAAAATTCATGACTAGAATTAGGAATGTTGCACTTGCAAGCAGCCATTTACAATAATGCAGAAGGAAAGTAGCACTTGCAATCTGCCACGTACAAATTGCATCAATGGAGAATACAATATACATCGACAGAATGATGAAAGTAGCACTTGCAAGCAGCCATTTACAATAATGCATCAAGGAAGATTAGAAAATACATGCATAGAATTATGGCGGTAATCCCCCTCCATAGTTTTATCCCTATTTCTGTTTAATGTACATACTAATGACCTTAATCTGATTTGAATAGGTCTTATATTGGATGAAATATCGGCGATGTTTTTATGAATAAGTTCAGGTTTGCTGGTGATGTACTTAACCCATATTTGGAAGGATTATCAAAATTACTAACATGGGAGCGTTTCGTATTAGTAACTGATAATGAGTACCTCACAAAAAGCCTGTACGCATGTAGTTGAAGCCACAAAGGCTGTTTTAAAAAATCGTCCATACCTGCCTGAGGCTAGACTTTGTAGAGTGTAGCTACTGTTTGTAACTGAGCATGCGTACCTAGGTCATGTCATTCATTTAGATCTGTTAGATGTTAATGATAGTATTGATCAACGAGTAAATATGTCTGTAAGGTCTTTTAAAGCATGTTTTATAGATACTGCTTTTCTAACGGACAAATTTTCACTCTCTACAATAAGGTCGTTAAATGTTTGTTATGGATTTAGATCTTTAATGGGTTATGATAGACGCCATTGTACGTCGAGAATGTGTGTGAATAACAATGTTAACAGTCTTTGCGTTTTACGTAGAAAAATAGTGTATTCACTTGGAAATAAAATCGCTAGAAGTAGTAACAGAACATTGAAAGAAGCACTATATGTTGCCGTAAGCCATTAATTACTGATCGCTGGAAGAAATAGTTGCATTAATACTCTTTGTTATACCGTATGTGACAATTTTTGTTTGTTTTGTTGATGAACTTCAATTGAAATATAATAATACTGATCCTAATAATGATACTACTACTTACTTCTTACTATTATTATTATTTGTTATCAATATTTAATTTGCATTTGTTAGTTTTTTCCCCACGATTATAAGTTATAATTGTATTTTGTACTTGACCTTGTCGTGAATCAAGTTCATGTTGTACCTGATCAATAACTTTTATTTTTGTAAACAAATAATAAATAGCTAATATTTTCTCTGTGAGTGTGGGTCAAATATTAGGATCATTATCAATAGAAGGAAACAGTTATTTGGGTTTGGGTCATGGTTATTGGAATTCCCCTCATACAATACCTAGCACAGATGGTGTTTACCGTATTCTATATTACCATTTTAATAACATAATCTTCTGGAATGGAAGTTTCCATTAAGTAATAGTTTGTTTTGTTGTTTTGTTTTGTTTTGTTTTGTTTTTTTGTTTTTTTTTTTATATATATAGGAAATGATAATTTTGACCTAGGTCAAGTAGAGAGCATTATAATCTTTGTTATCTATAAATTACTCATTCACGCTGTAAGATTTGAAGCAGATTCGTTTGTTGTGTTCCGTCTTTAATTTGGGCTGAAATCATTTATTCAAATTATTATTATCTGGAATTACAGAGTACTCAATAATATTCTTTGACAGGGACATTAGCTGGGAATTACAGTGAATTCAAACAAGGATATCTTGGATTATATTATTATGATTCATGAAAAGACTGTTGTAACATTACCACGTGACAGGCCACTACAGGCACATCAACACCTTCAGCGTTGGATCTCATTTCGACTGGAATTTATTTAGAACTTTATTCATTAGAACCACTCAGGTGGCCTAAGTAGTTAGAGCATCCGCAGCTGCTACTAGCAGCTGCTAACTGGTAACAGCAGCTGTCTCGCTAGGCGCTCAGCATTAAAAGGTTAGTGTTAGGCACTAGTTGGCATGGTGTTAGAATAATGTAAATGGATGGGACATGGTGCTACATGTCTGAGGCATGATATTATGCCCCAGTGCTAGACATCAGTATTAACTGCCACAGGGCAGACATCGTAGCGATATGACTGAAAAATTGTTAAAGCTACGTTAACAAATCTTACACACACACACACATTCATTAGGACTGGTGATAGAACCTTATTGACTCTTCTGGGATTTAATTTGCATTACTGTGTTTTTTGTTTTGTTTTTATATAAAATCTTCATTTTGTATTCTAAGGAAATAAATTATTGGTGCATTTTACAAAACTTGTTGGTTTTCGCTCTTATCTATTCATCATCATCATCATCAGTCCCGTAGTCTGGTAGACAGTTGGGGCACCGCACAAGACCGAACAACCAGCTTCCTCCATTCCTCTCGATTTTCCGTCTTTCTCAGTGAGTTGCTCAGGGTCAAGCCTGTCCACTCGGATGTTGTCTTCCCACCTCTTTCTCTGTCTGCCTCTCTCTCTTCTTCCTTGTACAGTGCCTTGCAGGATTGTCTTGGCAAGTCCTGATGATCGTGAGACATGCCCATACCACTGCAGTTTTCGTTTTTTTCACTGTGGTCAGGAGGTCTTCGTGAGGCCCAATGGCTTGTCTGATCCTTTGCCGTATTTCTTCATTGGTGACACGGTCTTTGTATGAGACGCCGAGGATCTTTCGGAAGCATCTCATCTCTGTGGCCTGTATCCTTTTCTCTAAGTCAGCTGTTATGGTCCATGATTCACAGGCGTAGAGAAATATAGAGATCACCAGTGAGTGCATCAGTCTGACCTTTGAACTGAGTGCGATGTTCTTGTCGTTCCAGATGAGCTTCAGTTTTGTCAACGCTGCTGATGTCTGCGCAATCCTGGAGAGTGCTTCAGGCTTCGATCCTTCATCTGTTACAATTGCCCCCAAATACTTGAAGCTGTGGACTGTTTCTAGCTTCGTACCTTGGACCCTGATGTCAGTGCTGATGCCCTTGATGTTGTTGGTCATCAGTTTGGTCTTCTCTGCACTGATTTCCATGCCATAGGCTGCAGAGGTTTTGTCGAGGCTCTCTACTAAGCTGGCTAGTTCTTGCTCATTTCCTGCTAGTCCATCAGAGCAGATCCTCAACCTCAGGATATTGTGTGAGAAGTACATCCAACACCAGCAAGATCTGAACCACGTTTTCGTGGATTTCAAGAAGGCATTTGACAGGGTATGGCATGTAGCCTTGTGGGCGACCATGAGACTGTACAACATCAATGCCACTCTTATCACAGTAATAGAGCACCTTATCTATTACTTAGTTTAAAACCATAGAGTCGTATTATATTATAGAAACAACGCATTACACTCAGTCAAAGACTTACAGCACATTTTCTGGATTCCATATGACCTTGTGCCGTACACAATCACTAATTCATCATTAGGTCATGGCCGCAGCTTCCGAGTTATATGATGTGCTATGACAGCAATTTGTTGACAGTAGGACATTTCTCTTCACGATGTTTTGTGGATGAGGAGGTTAAGACTTAATGTCTTGAAATAGAAGTGCGTATTTGCGCGTTCTCAACAGTTACACACGTCCGACCATTTTCCACGAAAACTTTCTACAGTTGCAAGTAAATTGATCAAGTCTCCACTTAAACCATCTCTCTCTCTCTCTCTCTCTCTCTCTCTCTCTCTCTCTCTCTCTCTGTATATATATATATATATATATATATATATATATATATATATATATATATATATATATATATATATATATATATATATATATATATATTCACGGCTTCTGTGCAGTCATCTGTTGGCATGGAGATGGCTCTGCAGTCCTAGTCTTGACTTGCATAGCCGACAACGGTGGAATATTGGAAATTCATTGTAGTGACAGGAAGGGAGACTGACCTGTGGCGACCATCATGGACTGCCTCCATCTTGCTCCACAGTTCATTTTCAAGGCCAATTGAATCCTGGCCGGTAAGAGCACGCCAATTGGTTCGGTCCTGTGCTGTTCTTTCAAAGCTTCGATAGTCTGAGACCGCACGACTTAGTTTGTCTTTCAGAATGTCTGTGTAGCTCTTGGTTTCTTCGGTCATGTGTCACCCCAAAGAAGATCTGTTTGTGCAAGTGCCTCGATGGTTGTTGTCATAGCTTTGTCCATGATGTCGAAGTTAGTAACCTTATCTTGCCATTGGATCCTAAGGATGGAACGGAGAGCCCATATGGAATTTCTCCAGCTGCTTGATGTGTCTGCGGTATACAGTCCAAGTTTCACAGACGTAGATCAGGGAGGTGAGGACCACTTAGTTATACACCTTCAAATATAATATATATTTTTAATGATTTTCCAGAAAACGTTTGACGTTCAAAGCAACCAGTCGACAAACATCATTTGACATCTTTTCTAATGCCGTTGGACCAAAATTACGTTGAAACTTCGTGTAATTTTGAATCTTTGATTTTGTTATGACACGATCTATCTATTGGTGGCTTTCCCAATAACTGTTTTGTTCGATAACTAGCAGCATTTTTGTTAATTCAACGCTACCAAAAACACTCAGCTAATTTCCTTCTACATGTTCTACCATGTTGTGTTTTTACAGCATCCTTACATCTCCAAAACTACTTAATCGGTGTTAACAATTTATGATAAATGTAGCCTAAAATGGTCTTCCGAAGTTGTTTCTGACACTCGCCCTAGCATCCATTGTATTCCAACTGCAGTCAAAATGAATTTGGAATAAAACAAATGTACTCAAGAAACGCTGATCTATTTTGACTATAGATAAATTATATACGACGAGTGTTCAAAATCAGTTAAATATTTATTAATAGCAACAGAATGCTTTTTTTTTTCTTACACCTATTCGGCTTCGTATTCCTTTATCCATAAAACAAAACATGTTCGGGTCTGTCAACTGCTCAAGTTCAACTCCGCTTATTGTTAATGCCGTCTGCGGTGACAGACCTGGCGCTGAAATGCAATGAGCAGGATCTAGCGAATAAAACTCCAGGCAGACCTTTCTTAAGTTTTAAAAAATTATCAGACAGCGGCAGCACATATGTTAGCAAGTAGAAGTCATGGTAATCCCCCAAAATCCTACACCCAAATCGTTTCCAGATAGGTTGAACTTGAACATATTCGTTATCTGTAATTCCATCTGAAACAAACGACGAATAAAAATTCGACGTTTCGTTAATTTTTTTCTAGCTATCGATGTACTCATATAGATAAATTTCCTTCTGTTTCAAAAATATATTCTCCAGCTCAAAATACTCCCTTAACAAAGGAAAACCTTGGCAACCTCTTGCGAGTTTTCCAGTGACACCTGCATAAACTGGCAACTGTCAGTAAATCTTAAGTACAAGCTTTTACTAAAACTACACTATACTACATGTCCTTTTCAGTTTTATTGGGAATGCGCTTTATCTTGTTCATCTTTAGGGCAATTTGAAGATCACCAAAAGCCTCAGAGATTGTGAAAAATACGAATAAAATTCGGATGCTTCTACCCTAAATTATAGAATCTGTGTGCTGCAACCACGATACTTACCAGTAATATGACAATGATCTCGCACGCAATCAACATCAAGTCCTTTTCCACATATATCACAAGTAATCTCACAATCCAAATTATTTTTGTCCTCTTCACCTAATTGCTCTGTTGGAAGTAAGTTGTTAATATTCGCTTAATGCGAGAGGCCTCTAGTTTCAAATTTTGTAATAACCACCTTGCGGGATTTTCACCTCGGTATAATTTTATTGGCAGCGAGTGCTGATTATCACCAGCACAAACTTCCTTGTAAGCAACGCTGCAAGGCATATGATTTTGTGCTTTTTGATATTAAATTTTTGTCTGGGTTGTCATTAGGTCTTTCATTTGATTGGAGCAGACTCTAAAGGTCGCCGTAAATTATAAAAGGGACCTTTAGCGAAGAATTATAACCCTTAAATGAGTGAAACTTACTTTCTGCGTTTGTCTAGTAGTTCCTGTCTTATAGCCGTGAAGACACTAATAATAAAAAAGGTTTTGTATTTGTTTTTATTGTACTATTTTCCTGCAGGCCCGTTAAAATGTTTAATCCAAACGCAAATACTTTTTTTTTTACAAAACAGGTTTATCGCAGACTGATAGGCGTTCTCAATGATAACAAAAGAGTATATTTGTTCCATCGTGAGTAACTTCAAAAAACCGTTAGTTGACCAATTACAATTTTTCAAACTTTATAATATCCTTTTTCTGCGACTGGAAATACAATCTTACTGATGTCAAGTTCTTTCTCTGTTTCTTTATACACAGCTACTCTGTGGGATGTTTTGGAGTGGGTGGGGTGGGGGTGGCCTGAGGATGAAGAGCAGAAAATACAGCGCCGAGAAAACACTTATTGTCATCATTTTGAACGTTGATGCAAGCACTGCGAGATTTTATTGCTGGCGGTAAATCAACATAGCTTCCGCAATGAAAAGGATTGTATTTAAAAGTATGAACATAATGCGCAGTAACTTTTTCATAAATCCAACCTGATCGAATATGACTATATTCATCTATTTTATTTTCTATTATGCTTTCAATATTTTTGTTGGGTTTTTTTTTAGTTTTTTTGTTTAACAGTTGTTCCCTGTAAAAAGATTTCAGACCTTGAAGCGAGCTTAGGCTTATCAGAATTAACTTCATAATTTTCTTCACCGTAAGTGTTGGTTTTGGACAATTACACACGGTACTGAACCATAATTTATATATACTGCATTATGTTTTTTTCAACTCCTGATTTAAAACTGGAGCAGTTATCTCTTCATGTGAAGTGTCAATCAACGGATCAAGAATTTCATAGACATAATCAGAATTTAAAATATACTTATACCTTGGGTCAAACCTGCAAAAGTAGATTCTGTTTTCATAGCCATTATTTTATATAGTTGCTCAAATCTCTAATTGATTGTTACTGTTGTTTCTTAATTATAAAAAGACCAATGGCTGTATAAGTGAATCCTGTTTACAGCAATTACGCGGAGAGTCGAGAAGGTGTTATCAGACATGCAAAAAAAGAAGGTAGTTGTTTTTCTCAATAATAGCTGCTATCTTTTAGTCATAGTTTCTGGTTACAACACTCCACCAAAAAATGTTCTATCGCACCTTTTTTTTTAATGAAACATTTATCGGCGAAATATCAGGCGGCTCGGTAACAGATCATATTAATGGCAACAAAACAGCTAACAGACTTGAAAAGCTTGAGGTTGTCACACAGTCTGGGAACACAAAAATAGGCGCCACATCTGGTGGTAATAATTCTGGTTCCGCCCGTCCTGTTGGAGCTACAATTTTATCGACCGATGATGTCTATGTTTTTGATTCAATATCATCTGCTGGCAAACAATGTGGAGTTTATCGGTTATTAGTTCGTCGTGCTGGCATGACAATCTGCATTTTCTAAACATAAGTCACATTTGATTTTGTGGATGAGACAACATCCCATCCATTAAAGAAAATAAAAATATATGGATGATAATGAGTACATTGAAGTTTTTGATAAACATGAAGAGTTTAATTATCTCGACGCTATAAACGTCCAGCATTATGGCAGACCTAACACTGGTCGTTACAATCCTAAGTATCATTTTACAAACGAATAAAAGAAATTGATTTTACTTGTGAGGAAGAGGAGTGCATTAATCACCTGCTAGAAATATTTAGAAACAGGCAGCATACTAATCGTCAAAAGTTGTTTACAAAACGATTTGATATTTAGGAAGTATTTCTACCGATGTCAACGACAGGTTTTCCTGATGTAGTAAGAAGTATTCTGCTTGTAAACAACTTAAATCTCCTAAAGTTTTAGGGTGTTACGAGATAATCTATGTTGATATTTTCCGTCCGTATATTCAACAATAGAATCTGTTGGTACCTAGGAAGTAAAGACGTTATGTAACCACACACTGTACTAATGCTTTTTGTGCTTTTATTGTATGTTCTATCCTGAACACATCCTGATCTGTCCAAAGCTTATTATGTTTTCTTTCACTTGCAGAAATGCTCTTGTGAAATGCTCCTGTTACAGTATTTCCAATTTTATCTTTTATTGGGATTGACCAAGAAAACCTGCCCTTTACATTAACTTTGTCTAACAAAACTTTGTAACCGTCATTATCATCTTCAACAGAAATCAAATCAGCTGATCGACAGCGTTTGCAACAACCTTTCTCACTGAAGTTTATTTTTGGGGTTTGAGAAGCTCAGCAGAGAGAGCTTTGCCCTCCGGTGCTGGCACTCAAAGTTTATGTTTTTCTATTCCTTTAACAAATCTCCTGTCAAGATTTTGGCGTGTGTTTTTCGGTGCCAGATATGTCGGATTGCAACTGCGTCAACTTGGTTATCAGGCTATTGACCATGATAGTGGCTGATCAGTTTCATCAAGCTGCTGATCAAGAGGATTTGGTCCCGTGTACTTATATCCTCGTAATGTCCAACCACCTTTAGGTCGCGGTAACAATATGATAACACCTTATTTCCTTCTGCACAAAGATGACGATCAGAATCATAGCGGCAAACTAGCGTTTTTCCCAATATTTTATTTTGCTTCATAAAACGCCAGAGTTCATCAATTTTAAAAACGTCCTTTTCCTTTGCCGCAAATAGCACATTTTGTCCTTAATATCGATCCTCCATATTTAGTTGTGGTTGTTTCCTTATTTATGTTTGGTGTTACTATTTACATTTTAAGTAATACCTGTCCATTGTAATTTTATTTATTTTTCATGCAAAATTTATAGCCTTTAAATCGTTGTTAATTTATGGATGAGGATCAAACTGTGGAATAACTTGCAAAATGCTTTCGCCTGATGCAGTCAGTTTAAACCTGATGCTAATTTCTTCTTTATGACGTCATTTGGAGGAAGGCTAAAGCTGTCAAAATAATTCTTTTTGTAAAGGGCTACCCACTGGGTACCAATGCCATCATAAGAGTCTTGGATATTAATTACGCATATTCTGCGATTTTTGGCTGCTGTTTTTTTTTTTTTTAAATACTCCTTTAAAGCCCTTATCGTTGCTGAGTATACATTCAGTATCAAAATTACTCAGCGGTGGGACGTCAGTTTTCACGGGCAACAGCGCTGCGAGCAATTACATTGCTCATCCTCGTCCGTGGCAGTGTAAGATCTCTGCCGATACCAAGAATATTTGGCAAAAGAATGCCAACAATTCACGCTAGTAACGATGGTCCATCACAACCTCTTTGGGTCCTTCCAGATGGCATTTTGTGGTGGCTATATTTTCTATGTTATATTATATATTGATTTACATAAATTTTCAAAATTGTTGACGCTGGTTTTTGTATACCACATCCGAACGTCAACTTTTGTGTAGCACCTGATATCGCCTCTGATACCGCTGCAATCCCAAAGCGTGCCAAGTGCTGGTAATATTGTTGGTAGCAGCGTTTTGGCAAGCGTAGCAATTACTGGACCAAAAGCACCTCTGTCTTTTACAAGTAAGTTCCTTGCGTTTGATAACTGTGTTTGTGAAAGCTTAAGCACAAAACCTTTTCTTCGCTAGATTTTGTTATCTGCGTTTTTGTCAATGGCAGCTTATGCGGCCTAGAATGTAGCAGGTTAAGCTTCACCGACGCCTTGCTGTCAGTTTTTTAACCTGTCCCTCAGATTATTCGAGTCCATAATGTTCGTAAGTCATATTATTTCTTTGTTTTAGATAAGCATTTTAAACGCTGTGGTTTCATGTTTACACTTGCACTCTCATGTTACTGCCATTAAGTGTCAATTACCTGTCAGAAGTTACAAAACCATGTGCGTAATAAGATTCATGAAAACGTTAGGTGCAATTGGTGCGTTAAACGTCCAGTTAACTTCATTATCGGCAGGAGACTCTGACAGTCGTTCTGAGTGTTTGGTAACGTGGAAGATGAGATAAAGTATTCTTAACTCTTCCACAGAGATTTGTGATCTGTTATCAGTGTCTTGATATTTTTGTATTGCTTCCATCAGCTCTGAAAATGTTTCTAGTTGCAGGGTCAAAATCACGCTCGAACCCATGATCTGGGTACTGTCTCGAATTAATTCTGATTCGAACCCATGGTCTGGGTACTGTCTCGAATTAATTCTGCTAAGATTCATATTATCAAACACCATGATGTTCAAATGATGATCCGTATCTCGTACTGCTCGTTGAGAACTCAAAGCTTTTTGCTGTTGTTACTTGCCAGGAATAATTAAGTGTTCCTGCTGAAATTGACTGTCTGTAGAATTTGCTTTGCTCAAAACAAACTTTCCTCTTATACACCTCAAGCATTGACTCAACTTCAAGTTGGTTGTTTAACGACGGCACAACCTTTGGCATTCACAGCAATAGATGCTACATAACAAACTGCCCAAAAGGAACACCATCAGCATGCAAGATAATTAAGAAGTATCGTGTGTTTCACACTTCTAAAAACGTTGCTGATATCTCGGCAAAAGTAAAAAATTGAAGTTAGTGTTAGAACCACTGAGATTGATTTCCTGCGTTTGTAAATGCTCGTCATTGTGTATAACCCTCGTTTTAAATAGTTTTTCTTGGGTTTTGAAGTCCCTCTCGAATAGCATTGTTTAGATGTGAATTAATAGCAGAAACATTTGCGCCAGCATCATTAGCGTATAATTTTGCGTACTGTTCAAACTCAGTTGAAACAGATCCATCAGCATTGGTGTCTTTAAACTCAGTTGAAACGGATCCATCAGCACTGGTGTCTTTAAACTCAGCTGAAACAGACCCATCAGCATTGGTGTCTTCAAACTCAGTTGAAACAGATCCATCAGCATTGGTGTCTTTAAACTCAGCTGAAACAGACCCATCAGCATTGGTGTCTTTAAACTCAGTTGAAACAGATCCATCAGCATTGGTGTCTTTAAACTCAGCTGAAACAGACCCATCAGCATTGGTGTCTTCAAACTCAGTTGAAACAGATCCACCAGCTCTGGTGTCTTTAAACCACAGCACGTATATTGCCACGCTTCTTGCGTAATCTTCTGAAATAGAATCAATATTCAAAATGGTACTTGCTATTTGGGAGGCGTTGTGAAATATCTTCTATCATCTGATTAGCAAGTTGGTAACGAATGCTTTTAAACAAGCAACAACCATTATTTCCAAGCGCTATTTCTATACCATCGTCAAAAGGAGCGCTAGCAGCGTTTCTTAAGCTTCCTCGCCCTTCCTGAAAGGCCTTATGTGTCAGCAGGTAAACGTCTTCGTCGCGAGTGCTAATTCTTTGCTGACCTGGAGAGGTTTGGTTATTAGACGTATCTTCGAGATATTCGGTGTATTCAAATTCTGTGGCTGAGACATCAATGTTGACTGACTCACCAAGGTCAAGGTACTCTTTAGTCGACATTATGTATTTTTATGATTTGACAAAATTTTTAAAACGCAGACATCATTTTTTTTTAGCAGGTTTCTCATACAGATTTTTTAAATAAAAATTTCACCTTCAGGAGATAAAAATATTTTAACAGTTTTAATCATGGTATCCCCTGATTATTTTGAATGAGATATTTCGCTAATAACCTCCTTAATATCTGGCGGCAATTTATCAAAACCTTTTATTTTTTTCAGGTTTTCTTTTGCAGCAGCAGTACCAGCACCTAAAGATTTAGTTGCCTGAACGGCAAGTGGGACTACTTTTTGCTATTCCTGGCTCTGCTTTGTCAGTTTGCTAAGTATATTTCCCAACAATCATCCCACTGTTATTTTAATTATTGCGCTATTTTTTTATTTTTTTTATTTTTTATTTTTTTTTTTATCGGCGTATATACAGAAAGAAAGTCACTTGTTTATTATGTAGGTCAATCTGTCGCCCCGCTTGATCTGTCAGCATCATTGTGATACTTGAGATCTGAATCTCGTTTGTTATTGGATAGTAAATAATCTGGTTTGGCTGTATCTCCATGAGAGAGGAACATTTGGACTAAAACTGTAGATTGCTTGACCATTATTTCCAGCGGTAGAATAAAACCCCTGGGCGATAGAACAGTTTATGAGAGGTGACCGAGAATAGTACTTACCTCGATAATAGCAACTTGTAACTATCCTTCATATTCCAGAAGAGCTGCTGAGTCGCCATTAAAAACACCATATAACTGGTCGCAAAACCCCGAGAGCATTCCAACTGATCTACTGTTGCTAAAATTTGCAACAAAATTGTTTTGTTAGTTTTATTTTAGCTCCATGAGTATTGTAATTTGGTTCCAAAGTAATAAAAGACCGCGTAAGTTAGTTTCATTTTAATAACTGTTAATATTGGTAATATTATAAGTGCCAGCGCGAATATAAATGTCGTCTCACGTGCTCCTCCTACATACTTAAAGGTCACCGGCCATACTCCAACATTTCTTTGTTTACATCAGATTTGCATTACATGATTAAAAGTAGTTATACTCGCACAAAAAGAACAAAAGAATTATCAAGTATAAAGAAGAAATAATAATTTAATTACTCGAAATAGAGGTATACAACGCTGTTAATTCTCCTTAGCTACGATTTCCCACCTATAGAGGACGCCAGCCGGAAATGACGTACATTTATCCCCCCAAGACGAAGTACATGGTTCTTGTTGTCGATAATTAAACACTATAAACTATGGACAGGGAACATTTAGATGAAACTAGTGAAAACTAATTTACTGTTCAGCCTTATATCGATATGCGTGCACGACGCACTAGATTGTGTCGCTTTCAAGACTGTTCCACATTGTTTCAATTTATTTATAAAATTCCCGATAATGCAGGTAAAAAGGGATCAATGTTGACTTCCCTATGTCGGCCGACTTTATAAAAAAAAAAAAAATAAAAAAAAATAAAAAAAATCGGCACACTTAAAAGAATCCAAAGGAACCAAACGTAGCTTCATTTTGTCGGCCGACTTCATAAGAAAAATCGGCACACTTAAAAGATACCAAAGTCAGTTTCCGGGGTTGGTTTGCTTTGTAATAAAATAACCTTTGTATTTGATATCCTGTCGGTAAGTTTAAGCAAAAAATTTATTGCTTGCTGTTTTATTGATCACCCGGTCTTCTATTTGTTTGCCATATGTAACCATAATTGATGTTTGCAGGGCAAATAGTATACACAACAATAACTTGCTTTAATAATACTTTTGTAACCATGCTAGCTAAAAGATTATTATTTGCATTCACAGTGAATGTATTTTAAAATAATGATTTTTTATTTGCGAGATATCGTCGTATAGTTAACCTGGATACAATACAATCTTGGTCAGTTTGCACCTTGTAACTTATCGTGCGTGAATGGCAGGTGCCTTCAAGCAATCGGGTGATATTTTCGTCTCGTTTGCGATTATGTTATTTGACATTAGCGATACACACGTCAGTAAGGATGCATACACTAGCTGGCATGCGCTAAATATACCGAGTTCGTGGATATATTTTTTTCTTTAGTAAATTTCGAATGATGAAAAAAGAACGAATAAATGATAACAATGCAAGGTTAGTTTCTTTCGTTTTATTTTCAAATAAGTGTATGTTTGTCAATTATTTTGTACCGTGGGGGGGGGGAGGGGCACAAATTGAGCACAAAATTATTTCCTTTCTTATTTGTATGGAATAATGGAGCAAATATGATTGACGATATTGACTAGTAATAACAAGCTTTTAATTTACGCGCGCACACACTAAGACAACTTGAAATTATTCTCTCTCTCTCTCTCTCTCTCTCTCTCTCTCTCTCTCTCTCTCTCTCTCATATGTGTAATCGAGTGTGTATTATATGCAGCAGTGTTACATCCTGAAGCCTAAAATTAAATATATTTGTTATAATATCTCATGTACACTACCCTTAGAAAAATGTATACGTATTCTGTAGAATATTGTTTTATAAATCAAAATTGATAATTTGACCGAAAGACTTAAATTGAGAATGTCATTGTGCAGATGCACATATTTTTTAGCATTAAAAAATGTATATAAATATCTTAATTAGAACGACCAAGATATGTCAGTTTGTGTTTTCTCTCATATATATATATATATATATATATATATATATATATATATATATATATATATATATATATATATGTACGTTACGAAGTATGATTATTTACTTTGAAGGAATATCAAGATAATTTGTTTAAATTTAGTTTTTTCCTAAAACCTATCTTACACAGTATCTACTTGTTGTTTGAAGAAAATAAACTTGTTCAAAATATTGTTAAGTTGGGCCGAATAGTCTTTGGGCCAAATTAACTAATATCCGGCATCAATGATACAACTTTTCTATCCCTCACGCTATTCGATCCCACAGCATAAAAAAACTTTTTTTTTCTGGTAAAAAGGGTCTTTCGGAAAAAAGAAAGAACCCTTTTTCCCATCATCACTCTTTTGGTTACATCCATATGCAACACGGTGCACACGGTGCACCATATTTGCTGTGCAAAAGCACGATCGTAAGATATATCACATAGACATTTACATGGTGAAATTAAACACTTGAATGGCTAGGTTGAATAGAAGGGATAAATGTACGTCATATCGGTTTTTGGCACGCGGAAACTACCGATTGTTTACGGAGATTGCCGAATAATTTTTTCATTTAAAAAAGCTGATTTTTAAGTCTAATTAAACATTTTTATGGTGTGCATACATAACAAATGCGTTTTGTTTATGACTATAATAATATCATACGTTTGTACAATATAGGGTGCCAGTGACCTTTAAACTCATCATTAACACCTAAATTAATCTCGTATAGTGACATCCTGCCAATTTTATATTGCGACCTCGTGTCTTTTTTTGGCGGTCTGTAAGTAACAGTGAAATTATCGCTGTTACCAGTGTGGGAGTTGCTTGAGTTCAGAAGTAATGTGGCTGACTGTATTATTATAGTTGTTTACACAATTTTCATTATATCATTAAAACGTACCGCGGGTATTCATGTCTTAATAAACTTCCATCAGACCTCAAAACATAAAGTATCTCAACTGTCTCATCATCCATGTCCGTGCTAGCATTTCCAGCTTCTTTCGATGATATTAACAACGCTAATCTGTCAACTAGTTCTGCCTGGTTTTTGTAAAGTTTAATGTTATTACAGCCACATCCAATGCTTCGCCAAAATCGTCATATTTGACTCCTGGCTCGTCCTCTATAAACAGTTGCCTCACAGGTTTATCTGGATTCTTTCCCCATATTTATTCTGAAGAAACCCCTTGCTACAAACTGATTGAAAACGACCTTCACGCATTTCATTTATAAACTTTCATTTTTGTTCATTGTTCATCAAGGAAATATCAGCTTTATTTTGTTATCGTTTTAGCTTCTTCGGAAAGTTTTGTAATACAGTTTTTTGTTGCATCTTTTCTTTTACTGCATTAAAATTAGAAAAGCTATCTTTTAAACTAAAATTTTCTGATCTGCCAAGCTCTTCATCGGTAAGCCTTCTGTTAATTTCTTCCTTAAACTCTGCAGCTGTTATCTCTGGTTCTTCATATTCTTCTGCCCCAAACTTTCCCTATCTATTATGCCCTCTTTCTCAACGATTTTGAAAGATCCTGATTTGTTCATAATTATTTTGGGTTATTTTACAAAGTCACAACACGCGTCTGATAGTTTCATTTTATTCTTCAATAAGTGTTTTTAGGCTGCTAGTTTCCTTAAGACCTTCTGCTGACCAGCGATAATAGTTCCCTTAACACCCCGATGACCAGTGATAGTAGTTCCCTTAACACCCTGATGATCAGTGATAGTAGTTCTCTTAACACCCTGATGATCAGTGATAGTAGTTCTCTTAACACCCTGATGATCAGTGATAGTAGTTCCCTTAACACCCTGATGATCAGCAATAATAGTTCCCTTAACACCCTGATGATCAGTGATAGTAATTCTCTTAACACCCTGATGATCAGTGATAGTAGTTCCCTTAACACCCTGATGATCAGTGATAGTAGTTCCCTTAACACCCTGATGATCAGCGATAATAGTTCCCTTAACACCCTGATGATCAGTGATAGTAGTTCTCTTAACACCCTGCTTATCAGCCGTAATAGCTCCCTTAAGGCCCTGCTGATCAGCGATAATAGTTCCCTCAAGACCCTGCTGATCAGCAATAATAGCTCCCTTAGGACCCTACTGATTAGCTATAATAGCTTCCTCAAGAACCTTCTAATCACCCGTTTTTCCTAAAATAGTTTTTGTTATCGACTTAAATAACCTGGACCGCTCCTCCTCCTCCTCAAGTTGAACTGCACCAAGTCCAGCCTGCTGGAAAGCATCTTTTACAATCTTCTTTTGCTCAATCAACCTTTTAAGTTATTCTTTTCTGTTAATTATTTGTAATCATTACATAAGTTTCGTAAAATCATGGATGTCAGAGCTAAACATGTACTTTTCATTCTGGGCGTCTGTATCATGTTTTGATCCTTTGGTATCGTCAAGATAAATCCTAAGAAGTTGGTCTTTTGTAACAGCACCGCAATATTCTTTGGCAATGCTTTCAATAACAATCTAATTCCTCAGCTGACAGACAGTAAACAGCTAAAAATGATGATTATAAATGAAAGACTGTTTGATGCCGGTGAAAACACACAAAATAACAGTAGTAAATACTTATGGGAATAGTGAATATTTTCCCCTGCTTAATCTTCTGGAAACAAAAATCCTACCCACCCCTGAAAAAATTGTCTCTCCGATAAGCAAAGAAAAATTTGCAAATTTAACAACTGATTTAGAAAAAAAGTAGAGGCTTACGAAATACATTAAAAAAGAGAAAAGTTAAAAGATTTACTGGTTCCTAACATTGTTACCGGTGAAACAATCTTTTTTCCCCTGACAACGTATTAGGAAAACTTTTATTTACATCCCCTGGCTGATTCCGCTGTCGTTGACAGAAGTGAGTATATTTTTTCACACTCTAAGGAGAAGGTTCAAAATCTGTTATGCGTTTTACACACAGTGATTTTGGGAGATCATACTAGTAGTAAGCAAACTCCAAATATTTTTGACAGCTTGATTATATCACACAGCTTAGTTGTACAGCTTATTCATCTTTAGTTCAGATATGTTATGATTACACACTCTGTATTGCTGAACATACACTTTAGAACTGATGTGCACAAAAATAAATGCAGTTTCTTGCCAGTATGTTGTATTTTGTCATTTAATCTGCAGTTATTCTTGTTATTATTATTATTAGTAGTAGTAATAGTAGTAGTAGTAGTAGTAGTAGTAGTAGTAGCAGCAGGTAGTAGAAGTAACTAATCATCACCCCTATTGACTACAGAGTTTTAGTGCAGCAAAAGACGTAGGACACCTCCAAAATTGGCTTTAATAAGTGTAAATAGTGAAGAACCAGATGGCACAATGTCACCCTTTTTAGCAGCATATCAGGGAAACGTTATTATATTTTTTCTGTTTACAACATTTGTATATAAAATGCAATATAGTGTTTACGAAAATCTCTTTTCAGTCCAGACAGGAAAATGGGCACAAAATTCACAATCGTAACGTGTCTAACATTTTCTTTATTTTAATATCTAATATTATACTGGCTGAGAAAACACATCCAGGCCCTACTTCAGGTGCACAGCTTGTAGAAGATCACTGACTCTGCGTTGTCATTTACTTTTCCTAAATATCAGAGACAAGTTATTAAAAATTCACGAATAGAATAGGTAATTTGGAAATGTGCCAAAGAGAACACAAGTTATATAGCATGAAACATAAATTCAAACAAAATTAAACAATTTTCTATTTTTGTTTACTCTTGCAATTGGCGTCCGCCTCTGATGCGGGAGGTCGCGGGTTCGAACCCCGGCCGAGTCATACCAAAGACTTATAAAAATGGTACAGACAGCTGCCTCACTAGGCGCTCAGCGTTAAGAGGTTAGTGTTAGGACTGGTCGGCCTGGTGTCAGGATAATGTGACTGGGTGGAACATCATGCTACATGTCTGCGGCATGATGCCCAGTGCTAGACATCACTATCAACTGTCACACTGCAGACATCGTAGCGATATGACTGAAAAATTGTTAAAGCTACGTTAAAAATCCAAATCACACACACACACACACACACACACACACACACACACACACTTGTAATTGGACTTGAATCTGAATGCCTGTGCTAAGAAATAATCAAAAGGAAATTCCGTAGAATGATGTCTTCCCTGCTCATCCCGTACAGCACATACTTCAAAACATTGTTATAGCCAGCTTATCATGAAAAATAGGTCATAACAGCCTCAGATTGTTGTTTTTATTTTATGGGGGTTAAGTGATAAATGTGAATGCACAAATTAAAACGCATGGTCTATCACGTGTGTCTAGGAACGAGAGCTACAAGCCATACAGAGCATCTGGCGTAATTTGCTAAAGCAATCACAATCACTGTATTGTGTTATGGATTGAAAATATACATTCTCTCTCTCTCTCTCTCTCTCTCTCTCTCTCTCTCTCTCTCTCTCTCTCTCTCATATTTTATTTCAATCCATAACACAATGAATGACCCCCAACATCTCATTTTACAATAAATAACTTGCTTTTTATTGCTGAAAAAAATTGCAGATTAAAATGCTTTATTCCTTGAAGAATACATTAACTGTACATTAAAACGATTTTATCGTATAGGCGACAACATTAAATACTCTTTTATTACCATAAAAGTAACGGCACATTCCGAGATCTATCCGCTATTCATGTCTTTTATCACACTTATGCGTCATACGACTCTATTAGTCATTGACATGGTCTATATTCTGACAAAGTAAATTTACGAGAATTTATAAAACAGTACTCCTTGAAGTATCGCCCATAATTTTAGCTGCTAACACTAATAATGAAAATTTCCACAAATCGATTTTGAGTCGACCCTATAAAGTGTCTTATGTATTTATGCAGACACTAAAATACATGTCAGACTAAAGAAGAGTGTCTATGGAGCAACTAAAATCTAAAACTCTTTGAAGCAGATTATTGTTTCTTTACTTTTAGGGCAAGAATATTGCTGCGTCCTACATGCCTGCCAACAATCGTCCCCCACCCCATTAGGAATGCACAGGAAGCGGAAATGGGACATAAGATCATCGATAAAATATATTCTTATTGTGTACACTTCTTTTAACTTCGTGACAGACGGGTGCGCTATTCTGCTATTATTACATAACTTTGCCTTGCATCAAAATATTAGAGACTATCCATTATTACCGAGCAGACCATTCTATTTACATCGTTCATGCCTGATGCACATCTTGATATTTTGGTAAGCCTTTCTTGATGAAACTGAGAAAGACATTACAGTTAGGAAGTACAGTTTTACTAAATGAAATAAAGAAAGCACAAAGCGCAAAATGTACGTTTTAAACAATTAATGAAGATGACACACTAGTGTCATCTAACCAATAAACGTTTTTTTTTTGTTTTTTTTTTTTTTGTTGTTGTATATTTTGTTGCTACTGTTATTGTTGATATATTAAAACTTCATAAGTGTACTTCGAAAAAGCAGTAATGCCTACAGTGTGAAAAGTCCTATCTGTACTCAAAGGACAGGCAAAGCTAGTGTACTTATAGTACTTTTCCTCAGCACACAGAAACAGCCATTTTTCTGTACATGTCTGCTTCAGACAGCATGCGGTTTTGATATTGGTCATACAAAATACGTGCCAATTCAATGGATGAAAGACACGTAAGTGTATGTTAACTTTCTGCATACTGAGAGAATTATAGAGCAAAGAATTCGTTCCCTCCTCACTTTTCAAGGTGCTCAAGAACTCTCTAGTGAAATGAAAAAAA